>JAGXOD010000024.1:5047500-5087500 GCA_020368025.1 Brachyhypopomus occidentalis | reverse complement strand
GGAGGACCATCAGTGGGACAGGCTACAGTGGGACAAGCTACAGTGGGACAAGCTACAGTGGGACAGGCTACACAGGGACAAGCTACAGTGGGACAGGCTACAGTGGGACAGGCTACAGTGGGACAGGCTACAGTGGGACAGGCTACAGTGGGACAGGCTACACAGGGACAGGCTACACAGGGACAGGCTACACAGGGACAGGCTACAGTGGGACAGGCTACACAGGGACAGGCTACAGTGGGACAGGCTACAGTGGGACAGGCTACACAGGGACAGGCTACACAGGGACAGGCTACACAGTCCACCCCATGTCCCTCAGGAACATGACAGCTACCACAGGCACAGACTTCTTGTGGACACACCAAAACTCCAACCGGTTCTACCACTAGGCAACGACAGTCCTTCTCATTCATGAGCGTGCACACACACACACACAAAACTGCCACCTGCTCCTCTTTCTCTTTCTCTATAAAACACACACAACAAAGACATGATTGGTGAGGTCGGTGATATCCCCAGCACAGGGGAGGCTGTTATTTATTGTTCTGCTGTTTCTGGTGATGCATCCCTCATACTTTACCACTCGTCCCAGTTTCTCCAGCATACTGGTCATACTGGCTCGGTGAGCATACATCAACATCCCTGTCATACCTTGTGCTTTGGACACACTGCGGTAACACTGAGGTCACACTTGGGTCATACTGTCGGTCAGGGAGGAGAGGGTGTGTGTGTGTGTGTGTGTGTGTGTGTGTGGGGGGGGTTCCTTCACACAAGTCAAACTGGATGTGTAGATGAGGACTGACCACTCTTCCCACACAGCTAATACTCCAATTCCCTTGGGATTATGCAAAAAGCCACATTTGCAGGTTAAACAACGAACTAGTAGAAGTTATGCGGTAGCTTTCTGCTATTCCAGCATATCACAGCAGTACCTGTAGTGAGCTTCATTTCTGGCATTAAAAGATACTAATGCTAGGAGGCTAACGCTAGGAGGCTAACGCTAGCATGCAGAGACTCGGCAAGCATTCACCCGCAGCTCTGAAGATGTGTTCCTGTGGCTCCTTCTGAGCGTGTTTACACAAACCACGTTCCACATCGATTAGCATAAGCAGATAAGGAGATGCCAGATAAGATTAGCGTACAGCTTTCATGCATAAAGCAACGCCCATGTGGACAGACTCGATCAGGAGCTCAGCTGGAGGATCTCAACTGAAACTTCTCGTTCCTCTCACTGAAATGCTGTTGGATATATAGAGGCACAAGGTGCTGGTGTATAGGCCTCAGCCTCAGCCAATGGGAGCCCAACTTTCTGGTTTGAGGTTTGAAGAGGTCGGGCTGAACACACCTGCCACACTTTTCCTCACTACAGAAGGTGCCAGGTGGGACCATGAATGATTAACCACAACCTACTGTTGACACACTGCTCCTACGCCACCTGATATCACTTCCTGGTAGCTGCTTGGGTCATTAGCTGCTAATCTAGCTAATCTAGATTCCAGTAATACAGGATGCTGTAATGTCTCACGAGGACATTTTAATGCTTATGTTAAAACCCCCAAAAATTACCTGGTTTTAAGAATTCTGTGACTCAACAATTTGATCACGCAGGTGTTAAGCATCCCTAACAACAATGAACTTGTTGAACGGTACAACATGTTAGTCATTCGCTTCAGAAACCCAAGAAACAGGCACCATAATCCAGTGTAAACAACCCATCCAACCCTCTCTGAAATGACCATGACTAAGATTACAGGCAATGCATAAAGCAGTCTGATCATTAAACATCTATTCACTGAACGAACCCTTTTAAAAGCTCAGATCGGAAGGCTGTTGCTTCATAAAAAAACATGTATATTCCCCATTGAGGTTATTCCTAAATGTCATATGTAGTCAGTGAACCCTTTGATGTGGTGTATAATAGTGGTGCTCTGTATGAGTTTAAGAGGTCTGATACATCAAGCACATTCAGATGATAATGAAGGGTAGTGCTGTGTGACGTGTGTGTGTGTGTGTGTGTGTGACGTGTGTGTGTGTGTGGTGGTTGTAGGACATATCCTGCGGGCCCTGACACCACCCTCCAATAATCCAGGCAGCCAGTTCCACAAACATGGTGGTGCTGGTGTATTCTGGTGCGTGCTGGTGTACTCTGGTGAAGTGCACTGGTGTACTCTGGTGAAGTGCACTGGTGTACTCTGGTGAAGTGCACTGGTGTACTCTGGTGAGTGTACTCTGGTGAAGTGCACTGGTGTACTCTGGTGAAGTGCACTGGTGTACTCTGGTGAAGTGCACTGGTGTACTCTGGTGACTCTGGTGAAGTGCACTGGTGTACTCTGGTGAAGGTGCACTGGTGTACTCTGGTGAAGTGCACTGGTGTACTCTGGTGAAGTGCACTGGTGTACTCTGGTGAAGTGCACTGGTGTACTCTGGTGAAGTGCACTGGTGTACTCTGGTGAAGTGCACTGGTGTACTCTGGTGAAGTGCACTGGTGTGTTGTGGTACGTGATGGTTCATATTGGTGTGCGTGTTTATGTTCAGGTTTTCATCAGCTTGTTAATGTGTGCTGGTGTGCTTTGCTGAGTGCTGGAATGTGTTGGTGCGTATTAGTGTGTATCAGAGTGTGTTGGTGCGTACTGCTATGTAGCAGTGTGTATTGTGTGTACTAATGAGTAGCAGCATGTGCTGGTGTGTACTGGTGTGTAGCAGTGTGTACTGGTGTGTAGCAGTGTGTAGCAGTGTCTACTGGTGTGTAGAGGTGTGTACCGGTGTCTACTGGTGTGTAACAGTGTGTACTGATGTGTAGCAGTGTGTAGCAGTGTCTACTGGTGTGTAGAGGTGTGTACCGGTGTCTACTGGTGTGTAACAGTGTGTACTGATGTGTAGCAGTGTGTAGCAGTGTCTACTGGTGTGTAGAGGTGTGTACCGGTGTCTACTGGTGTGTAACAGTGTGTACTGATGTGTAGCAGTGTGTAGCAGTGTGTCTACTGGTGTGTAGCAGTGTGTAGCAGTGTGTACTGGTGTGTAAGGTGTGTACAGTGTCTACTGGTGTGTAACAGTGTGTACTGATGTGTAGCAGTGTGTAGCAGTGTCTACTGGTGTGTAGAGGTGTGTACCGGTGTCTACTGGTGTGTAGCGGTGTGTACTGGTGTGTAGCGGTGTGTACTGGTGTGTAACAGTGTGTACTGGTGTGTAACAGTGTGTACTGGTGTGTAACAGTGTGTACTGGTGTGTAACAGTGTGTACTAGTGTGTGTGCTCCACCTTGTAAGGCCTCTTTGGCACGGTCCAGCTCCTGCTCCTTCTCTGCAAGCTGCACGCGGAGCTCAGTGGCGGAGAGAACGTTAGCGGAACAGCCCCCCTGTGTCTCCTCCAAGTCCTTAGTCAACATCTCCTTCATCTGACGAAGCAGGTGCACCTCCTCCTGAAGCTGCGCCACCTCCCCCCTCAACAGCACTGAGGAGAGACAGACAGGGAGAGTGCGACAGTGAGTGAGAGGCAGAGAGAGACAGACGAGTAGTAACAGCTCTAATTCTAAAGAGTGATGCCAACGCTGCTTCCCTCAGACACCAAGAGACCCAAAGAGGAAGCAAAGAAGAAATGCTGAGTATTATACTTTGTACTGGTGTGAGTGTGTGTTTATACTGGTGTGTGTGTGTGTTTATACTCAGGATGTACTGGTGTGTGTGTGTTTATAATCAGGGTGTACTGGTGTGTGTGTGTGTTTATAGTCATGGTGTTTTGCTGTCAGTGCATTTATGTCAGGATGTTTTGCTGTCAGAGTGTTTACATTAAGTGTGTTTGCTGTGAGTGTGTTTATCCTTGAGGTGTTTTGCTGTGAGTGTGTTTATCCTTGAGGTGTTTTGCTGTGGGTGTGTTTATACTCTAGATCCACTGACACTTTTCCCAGGTAGACTAAGATAGAGATCTTAAAGGCAGTTGGAAGACTGAATCATAGTTGAGCCTATGAGAGGAACTGTACACACACACACACACACACACACACACACTGCAGCTTCAGGGAACGGATGCGATAAACAACATGATGAAACCACAGCGACAGGAGAGGATGCCAGCCCAGAATAACGGTCACACTATACGCAGAAACGCCAGCGTGTTTACCAACGAGCCCTGAGAGGCGTCAGGACCGGACAAATGGGCCGGACAAACGTGAGGAGGACGTGTGTTTTCTTTAATGCAGGGGAGAGTGGGCACTTTTTGGTCCTATCTGAGCCGTGCAGAGAACAGGCCGCCTGGCGGGAAATTCAATGAAATCCAAAAACCTTCATCAGGCATCACCAGCAGACACTTCAAACAGAAACAAATGGATTGAGCGTTTCGACGTCCTGGTAATACCGCGTGTGGACCTGGCTGAGCTGCTGTATGGGTGTACAGAGGGCCGCACGCACGTGCTCCTGCAGCGCAGAGACCGGGGGCTACAGGACGCGCTCGCCGTTACGCACTCGCCGTTACGCGCAGCTGCAGGGAGATCAATCGCTCTCCAAGGGAATGAGACTAACTGCAGTCCCTGTGTGTCTGTACTATTGTAGCAGCTTCACAGTCGACTCCGTTATCCATCACACTTTCATCACTGGATGAAATTACATTTACGGAATTTAGACGACACTTTAATTCAAACCATCTGACAGTTTTAAACTGAGGGATTTGGACCTTGTTTGGGTGTCCGTCAGTGCTAACTTGGCAACGGATGGGACTTGAACCAGCAGGGAGACAGGAGAGAGGAAGACAGAGGGAGAAAGAGACAGGAGAGAGGGAGACAGAAGAGTGGGAGAGCCTTGAGAGATGGAGAAAGAGGGAGAGGGAGACAGGAGAGAGGACGACAGAGGGAGAAAGAGACAGGAGAGAGGGAGACAGAAGGAGTCAGAAGAGAGGACGACAGAGGGAGAAAGAGACAGGAGAGAGGGAGATAGAAGAGTGGGAGAGACAAGAGAGATGGAGACAGGAGAGAGGACGACAGATAGAGGGAGACAGAAGAGGGAGAGACAAGAGATAGGAAGACAGAGGGAGAAGGAGACAGATGGAGAGGGAGAGAAAGGGAGAGGGAGACAGGAGAGAGGAAGACAGAGGGAGACAGAGACAAGAGAAAGGGAGACAGATGGAGAGGGAGACAGGAGAGAGGGAGAAAAAGGGAGGAAGAGCTGTTCTTCTCCCAGCAGTGCGAAGGCGAACAGTCTGTGTGGCGATGTGGGCGGGGCCATTTCTCTGGTCGGCAGCTGGCCATCGAGGCTGCCACGGGACGCTTCTTCTCCAGGACAGGAACATCCCTCACGCTGCCATGGTCAGGCCTGGAGACACTTACTCATTTGTTTATGTTGGAAGTGACTTATTTAGGGCAGGGGCCCGGAGCTCTGGGGAGCAGCACCGAGTCGGGGAGTTCACCAGGGGAGCAGCGTGAGAACAGGGAGCACAGGGCCGGAGACACTCAGGAGGGCCGTAGCAGACGTGATTTATGCTGCTTAAACCTCCGCTGGAGTAATCACCAAAGAATGTCTGTCGAAGCAAGCATAGCTGAGGACAGAGGTTCACGCATGGAGACGCTCACATGAAGTTTTAGTGCAAGACAAACAATGTGCTGTGTCAAACACAGATGTCCAGACATAATAAACAATACAAACTGAATTATTACTGAAGTAAACATTCCCTGAGTCACAGTGCGAGTGGCACACCCAGCGCCACCACGCCAGCCCAGAGACCGTCTAAAGTCACAGCAGCAGTTTACACGCACTCCTGTGATGACACACCATGTGAAGATAACAATAACCCCAGTAGATGGGAGACATCACTTCAGAATGGATAAAGAGGGGAGAGGAGAGGAGAGAATAAAGAGGGTGAGAGAGAGAGAGAGAGAGAAAGAGAGAGAGGGGGGTGAAGGAGGACGAGAGACCGAGAGGGAGAGAGATGAATGGAGAGAAAGAGAGCATGTCTCTGGTGAGACCTTACGACTGAGTTATGCAGAGCAATCATGTCCATAATACCCTCAAACACACTCCTGAATCGCTGGATGCTTCTGCCACCACTCTGACGCGGATCATCTCGAAAGCCGGAGTTACCGCCTGCCTCTCCGCCTCTCAGCGTCACACGGCAGATACATTCAAAGGCAAACCACTTGAATCTCCTCCATCCCTCTCTCCAGAGTAGAGCTAGGGTCCGTCTACGGCAGAACCTCTTCACAAAGCCATCAGTATGAAAGCTTGGTGGGGAACAGCGCGTCCCCGCAGAGATGAGACGTGTAACGGGGCAGACATTGGGAATGTTTAAATGTAAGTGAGTGATGGTGTTCCAGAATGATCTGAACGTTTCTCCTCCGTGTGGGCCTGATGCGCTCAGCCACTCCTTCTCCCTAATGCCACCATGCAAGCTGTCACTGTTAGTGGCAAACATTGCATTCGCATGATGTAACCCTGTCTGAGAGCATAACGGCATGGATTTGATACTCTGTTATTTGCCGTGAACAAATCCGCGGTTGAAGCGATCAGGCTGGAAGGGTGTAGCGCATAGCTCAGAGCGGAGCAGACACCACACGGCTTTGGCTATTAGCACCCTCCACCCGAGCGCAGGAAGGAACGCGCAACCACGGACACCCACCCAGACGCTCAGACCGCCACCCTGGCACACGCACACGGGCACACGCATGGCGGCACACGTGCAGAGTGCGGCTCACACCAGGCCGTCCAAGGGCAGCAGTCACCTGGGACGGAGCCCCGAGGGTGGGACGACAGCGTCAGCGTCTGGGAGTGAAGCAGAGCAGGGGATTGGCTGCCGGGATCGGCCGCTTTTACGGGGATTGGTCATTCTAAAGACTTTAAGGGATTGGCTGTTTTTTTTTTTACGGGGATTGGTCATTTTAAAGAGTTTAAGGGATTCCAGAGAGGAGAACTAGCAAAACGAGGACACTGATTCTGGGTTTCACAGTAACATTTACAGCATTAGAGGATGTTTGTACCCAAAGTCCTTGGTTGTCTGCTCAGAGAAACATTGTTAGCTAGTAAACAAAAGTCAGAAAGTCCACAAGAATCTTTAAACCAAGATGCTGCAAGAAGCAGTGGTGAAACCTAGATTGACAGCTGTTACCAAAGGGCAGGTCTTTTACCTGATCATGATAAATGCCAGTGTACTGATTCATGGACTGATTAGTGCATGAAAGGTTATCTGATAGTTTAACAAAACAACAACCTAACTGGCACAGCCCAACACAACCTAACTGGCACAGCCCAACACAACCTAACTGGCACAGCCCAACACAACCTAACTGGCACAGCC
Source organism: Brachyhypopomus occidentalis (assembly GCA_020368025.1). NCBI lineage: Eukaryota > Metazoa > Chordata > Actinopteri > Gymnotiformes > Hypopomidae > Brachyhypopomus > Brachyhypopomus occidentalis. The sequence goes on along the minus strand of JAGXOD010000024.1, from coordinate 5,080,226 downwards.
CAACAGGCCTGGCCAATACATTGTTTACATTTATTGTTGGCCTTTGTAAAACTGAACTTGCACTAGGATCCAATATGCAAATGATCTGGCCAACATGCAAATCTTCTGTCCAATGCAAATGTCAATACCATCCAGGTCAATAGGTATCCAGGTCAGGTATTCACATGATCCAACAAACTCAAATCATTACGGTCAAAGTAGTGCAGTGTGACAATTGTACGACAGGGATGACTAATATTTTTAATATATTTCATGACATTTCGCAATTGCAGTATGTAGCTATATAATCGCGATACAGTATTTTGTCTGAATCCGTAAAGCACAATTTGTGTATAATTTTAAGGTGGTAGCTGGTGTTTCATTGCTTGCATTTGGAAAGAAAACGTTCGCAGAGAGATACGATGACACTTATCAGAAGTTTAAAAAAATAGAGCCATCCTTACATTCTTGCAAGATAAACAGGGTTTGCAGAGCAGGAACAGGTTTTACACACAGGATGTATTTATGTACAAGTTTATATACACGAAGAGATTTTCTCAACAAGAATCATCTGCTGCTAAAGAGAAGATTTCAGAGAAACCAGAAACAGCAGCGCACGTCTTGTTCACACTTGCTGGCGCAAACCTCAGCGCTGCCGAGCGACGGACGCGCGAGAGCTCTGGAATGGAGGGCGACTGGAGCGGCGCTGAGTCACCAGCTTCTGAACGCACCGCTAGCGGTTCCCGCCAACCTTTCCGTCCTGATCGTATCTGGACGCCATTCCCCGAAAGCAGATAACACTCCGGGGCACCAGCGTTACGGGATGAGCCGCTCAGGCGGAGCGCCAGACAAACAGCCGCTGTAGGTCACAGCCGATTGGTCAGGACTTCAGACACACCACAAACCATTTTGAAGTCCCGAATACATACTGTTTAATGTCCACTGTACACAAAACGATTTGCACTGTGATTATTCTGGTCCTCAAAAACACGGAAACCACCAGTAGCATCCACAGGGCCATGTGGCACGTACGAGCTACACAAGGCAATGCGAGTGTGTCCCTAGTGAGGTGAACTACACAAGTGTGCAAGACGTACCACAAGTGTACTGTACACGCACCACACACTTTCCCCAATGCCTTCTGGGCATCCTGCAGGTGCCCTGTTAGGGACTATGGTGTAGCGGTTGCTGAGCAATTAGCATTAGCTATCGCATTAGCGTTAGCTATCGCATTAGCATTAGCTATTCTCATTTGAAATCAGGTGGTGGCTTTTGCTTTTGGATGGATGTTTTTGCGTGCCAGACCCCTCTCGACCCTACAGCATTGCGTTGGTCAACACCCTTCCTCCAATCCTGGTCCAGATGTGCAGTCTTGTTTTCAAACATTGACCAATGATGACAAGTTGATGGCCAACACAGATTCTGCATGACGACAGGACAGCTTTCAATCCGTAACTACGACTTTAAAGATGTCAGTGAACAAAACGCCAGAGTTGGGTGTTTTGTAATGAAGTGCTGTTTCGAATGTTTGGGGCCGGGGGGCCAGGGGGTGGGGGTGAGGGCTGGAGGGTGGGGGGGCAGGCTGCCTCTTTTCCTGCCGGCGAATCCTTAGCGCACGGTGGGAAACCAATGACGGAGCTCCCAGCTGTCTCGGGCTGCCTCAGGAATGTTCTTGCAGAACTCCAGGGAGGGCTGGATTTATGTTTCAGAAAAGCCAAGCAGGGTCTTTCCCGTACACATGGTGGGGTGTGCAGCCTCGGGGACGTGCAGCGATAACGGGTCAAGGGGGGCACCGTTGTGTAAATCCCTGCTGGAGGGGACAAGGGTGCGAGAAGGTCTAGGCTATAAAAGCATTACAGGAGGCCTCAGACTAGACGAGTCAAATTCAGATGCTGTGCTGTGTCACTTCTCAAAGCTTCTCAAACCTGTTGCTAAGCACATTAATGGACGTGAGAGAGAGGAGCGAAAATGGTGCCTGAAGAACAGTGCAATGAGAATGAGCATTTAGTGCCTGCACAGTGTGTGGAAGTCTGGGATACTGACAACTGGGTGGGCCGTTCACTACTGCTGTATGTTCACTTCACCAGCAGCAGCTGAGGAAGGGGCAGGAGGCGGGACAGGGGGCGGGGCACAAAAGCAAAACACGAAGCCGAAAAGCGAAAAGGCCTTTTGTGATTGGTAGACGGTAAGTCCATAAAAGACCAATCAGAACATCCTCACGCTGGATGGCTGCAGGTCCCTCCTCCCATTCATGCTCCTCTATCATGCTTTTCTTTTTGATAAAGTTCAAAGGGAATGTTTTATCAAAAATACTGCGCCTTGGAGACCGTGCCTCCCACAGACGCCGTCTCTGGCTAGGTGCAGTGCGCCCCCCATGCCGATCTGAGAAGTCTTCTTCAGAGGCACTGGGGTTTGTGGGAGTCTGGCTGAGTGTGCTGCCCAGGCAGCCCTGGGGCTGTGATGCTGTCTTCGGGGGGGCAGTGAGGCTTCGGGAGGGGGGTCCACACTTTGACTCCGGGGAGCACACGCACGCGTGCTCACAACTTCCTTCCTATCAGTGGATAGTCCATAAAGCCACCGACCTCACATTCAGTGGCCAGGGACGTCAACGTGACAGGATGTTTGCACAAACATCACACACACACACATTCCCTCTCTCCGTCTTTCTCTCTGTCCCTCTGCCTCTTTTCCTTTCAATCTTTCTCCCTCTCTAGCTCAATTCTTTTCCAACAGAGTTCAGATGCAGTGTACAGGGCAGATATGAGATTGTGTGTGTGTGTGTGTGTGTGTGTGTGTCTCTAGAGCCCAGTTGTCCAGTGGGCTGTTTCCCTCTGATAATATGACTCACATCAAAGGAGCATCGGTGCTCACAGTTGCCGAGGGAAACCACAGAGGTCGGCGTCGTGGTGATAAGGGCCACTCTTCATCTGACGGAGCGTGGGGCTAATGGCTTTTACGCAGGGCCGAATTACAGCAGCTTCGCTGTCCACAACAAACTCACCCCCCAATTCCCCCCACACCTTATCGGCACATCAGACGTCCTGCACACACCCTGTCCAGCCAGATTTCCAGCAGATTCACAGAAGGCACAAGCAAACGTCCATGTCAGCATCCGAGTAACCTTTCTTGTGCTAAACGAGCAAAACCACTTTAAATCCAGCAGGTGCGCTGTGAGGGCAAAACACGACCTCTACACAGATCCTACACTGGAACACCAGCACTAGAACACAGAATCACCACATTAGAACAGACCTACGTTCGAACGCGGACCCAACAACGCTAGAACCCCCAACACGGCCCTGAGCTTCACTCTGCCGCGTTCCACCTGGGAACAGCAAAAAACACCCCAAAGATCCTTTCATCAGGATTAAACTGCTTCAAACACGACCCTCCCACCTCCACCAGACGGATCCACATTTCACGGCCCGTTTCCGTTCCGGAACTCTGGGCACGCTGCGCACCTCGCATGGCCCCACGCAAGACCCACGTCTAAAATAGCAGCGGCAGTCAACGAGCGCTCATCAGCGGAGCGCCGACTTCCGAGAGAGGGGTGGGCGGAGGAGGCGCGCGTGGGCGGAGGGACTGACGGAGGGACTGAGGGAGCGCTATCTACGGCGGCACAGAATGGCGCCCGTGAAAAGGCTTTAGAAACCCCGGCGGCAGCGGCGCTGCAGCCTGCGGAGTGCGTGCACAACACACACAGGAAGAGGGGGCAGAACAACTTCCTTTAGACTGCAGAGGACATCACGACTCCGGCAGCGCGGAGAACACGGAACACGCAAAGCAGCGCAGCAACTTCTGTCAAAGTTGGGTGTGTTGATATGTAAATGTTTGCGTGTCTATAGGATTGCGTGTGCGGGCGCGTGTGTGTGTGTGTGTGTGCGCTGCAGTACCATGTGTATATCTACAGAGGACAGCTGTGCTAAATTAATTACTCTGTGGGTTGCTCTGAATGCACAGTCAGCCTGCCCAGGCCGACTGGAGATATCAGTAATTGATTCAAACTTGTACTGTAGCAGATTAGGCTTTGTGCCAGTGGATGGTCACCACAGACCTGCGTGACACACACACACACACACACACACACACACACACACACACACACACACACACATTACACTCTTCTATCACTTACCATCCATCACAATGTTCTGAATTCAATTATAGTCCTACACTGTTCCTAGTAAACACTCATAGGGGGTTTAGCACCTCAGTGCTGGGGAGACTCCACACCTACAGTTTCTCGGTTCTGGTTCTCAATTTCATCCATCAGAAAATGTAGAAAAACTAATGTTTCTTCAAAGCTACTACATAATCAAATTCTGCATAAAAAAACACTATAAACAAACAAAAACAAACTAGCACAGTGAAATCCGCCAACACTAAAATCCTCTTGGATTATCGTCCCAAACGGTGTTTTTGTGTTGGCTGTTACGCAACACTGATGCTCAGAACGAGCTTGTCTCACTCTCAAACCCCTCTGGACTCTGTTGTGATGGTGACACGCAGCACGCGACATGCAGGGCTTTCTGCGGCACTAACCGTGTGTGCACGTGTGTGTACTCTTAGCGTACACTTCGAGGGTGGCAGACAAATGCTCCGCGTGCCAGGGCCACGCGCCAAGAAGCGCGCTACTACTTGTATTCAATACTACCTGCATTACATATACGCCGATCAACAAACACCTACTCCCTATTGTGATTAGTTATGCGAGTACACCCTATCGCGCACCCAAACCCACAAACACAGGCGCACACACACACACACACGTGCACCATCTACACACAGTAAGCACACTGAGCCGGTATTCCGTCGTGATGGAGAACCGGTAAAGGAACATACACATCCACCTACGGTTTGTTGTAAATGAACGCAACGGCCTGAGGCAAAGAGAAGACACACAGCAGACTTTCAAGGTTACATATCATCACGATCAATCACTATGCCCGTGAAGCACGTTGAAATACTTCTGTGTCAAGTCGAGCTAGATTTCTTATTGAGCTGAAAGGAATTTTATTAAAATTTCGCCGATTCTGAGTCGTTTATTTTATCCGCATTATTAAACCAAAAGTCATAGAAAAGGTTATGCTAGAAATTCAACATAAAATGCACAGTGGTCGTGATGACTGATGTGGGAATTACATTTATTAGCTGGCGCTCATTTAAGCATTGTTAGCATAATATACTGAACGACCCTTCCACATTAATATTACCTAGCTAGACAAGCTTACATGACATTAAATTCCGTCCTGACCCGTGCCGGGAGCTTGGCGAAGGTGTGTAAATCGTGTAAAACCTCACCGTGTTGACTCAAAGGGGCGTGCGAGTGTATTACGTAAACCTAACATAGCCTGATTAACCGTGGGTCAATTCTTTTGACAGTCCCAGGCTTTTAACCTAGTGCCACGGGCGCAGGGCAGAGCCGACAGCTTCTGACACTCAACCATTCCTGCTTCATGAATACGCCAAGTGAGGATTCATTGGAATTTAGTGTAGCATGCCAAAACCATAGCTCATCTTGCAATCACTCTACAGATCCCCGAGAAACGCCCATGAAAACTTCCCGATCACAAACCAGTGACGAACGCTACATACGAGACGAAGAAATCACTCCCATTAGATTCGAAAATACAGAGTACACACCCGATCGCATACGAGACTAAACGTTTGATAAACACCGATCCGACAGTCTTTATAGATCTACAGCGGATGGCGGGAATTCAAGTCCACATCATTTATCATATTTATGTCATATTAAAGGAATTCTCGTCCCCACCCAAAAACAACCTTAACAGCACAGTGCAGTAGTTGGCGAGATGGCAGAACTTTAGTGCTTTCTGTTCGCAGCTCACGTGCGGTGAGGCGCACTGACCTCATTCGCTTTACGTCAACTAGACACACGACGATACAAAAATGATGTCGACTGAAAATGTAAGTCACCCAGGGCCTATATCGCAATCGTTAAACGCGAGAGAAAACTGTTGAGACCTGGTTAACCTCGTGTCATTACTCGGTTTTAACAATGTCATGTAGCTACATGCTAAGCGATAGCCTAGGAAAGAAAAAAGGCTGACTCTGCACGCGCTCAGTGGTCTCAGAAGTTGGTCAGGTGTAAATCTGCCGGGCGCTTCTGGGTTACAAGCGCTGTGGCTAAAATGGGTCAAATTCAGACCCAGTGCGTGTCCTGACGCTAGAGCAAGAGCACAGGCACTCACAAACACTCTCCCAACTATCTACGGTCTGTTGTAGACTCAAGGATTCATGAAATCTGTTTTCGCTTTCTTTCTTTGACACACACAGACGTGTATACATACACTCACCAGGTCTGCACTCCTCTTTGTCAGATCGCATACCCCCCAACTGCACTAGTTCCAGTGTGTTCCAATGTTGTGTGTCCTCATAGTAAGAAAACTTGAGTTAACCTCCACACTCCACACACACGCGTACACACAGACACACACACACACACACACACACACACACATACATAGTACTGACTCCTCCCTGCCAGGTTACTAGGGAGGAGTTCCCCTTGTGTACAGGGGTGAGGACAGCATTTCTCTCTCTCTCTCTCTCTCTCTCTCTCTCTCTCTCTCACTTTACCTGCTCTGGGAGTCTGCTCTGGGCCTCCTTCACCCCCCTCTGTGGTCTGATCTCTCTCACTCTGCCCATTCTCACAGAAGGGCGGAGAGAGAATGGAGAGCTGACACCACTTCATCTAGCACTGTACACACACACACACTGGGGGAAGGGAGCCCAGCCTTTGAATGCTCAGGTGAGGAGGCAGGTGTATCTTATTTCAGCAGTTCTCTTGCTCCATCTAATGGCCAGATACTGACATGACCGACCCACCTCACCAGACCTGTTCTTTCGCCAAACCTCCCTCGTTATACAACGCAGCCTGCACCATCGCCCTCACCGAGGGATCCGCCTGCCTTCGGTCTCTCCCATGTCCCCTCTCGCTTCTCTCCAGCACTCTCTGCTTGGCAGGGGGTACCAGGCCACATGTGGAGTCCCAGATAACGGGCTGAAGGAGTGAACAACCCATCACGGGGCTAACAGAGCCGGGCCACGGGGATAACAGAGCCGGGCCACTCACAGCTCACTGCAGGGGCTCCGGCCTGTAAAGGCGCAGCAGCCAGGCCGCCCACAGGTCCACTTAGTCCACAGGCTCTTAGTCCTGACTCCCTGCCCCTCGCTGGGTCTCCCTGCCCCTCGCTGGGTCTCCCTGCCCCTCGCTGGGTCTCCCTGCCCCTCGCTGGGTCTCCCTGCCCCTCGCTGGGTCTCCCTGCCCCTCGCTGGGTTGCCCTGCTCCTCGCTGGGTCACCTTGACTCGTTGCTCTTCACTGGACTCTCAGACAGCAGCAGAAACCCGAAGTATTGGGAGCCCCAGTGATGCCGTGACCCTCAGACGGCGAGAGTACACAGAGTCGGCGATTTAGTATGCTGAGCACATAATACACACGTACATGCACTCACACATAGACCAGCGGTTACACATCTGTCTGCATGCGCACACACACACACTTAGAGACACGGATACACACACACACACACACACACACAATCATTTGCGGTGTGTACTCCAGCCCTTGTGAGCATGAGCTTGGTTGTGGTAAAGAGCTCTTGTCTGGTGCCAGAGGGAAGGTGTGTATCATCAGTGCTTTTCCATTAGCTGCAGCCTGCGCTGGCCCAGTGAACCCGTCTGGGTGTCTGTTTAACTGGGTGTTTGGGTGTCTGTGTAACTGGGCGTGTGGGTGTCTGTGTAACTGGGCGTGTGGGTGTCTGTGTAACTGGGTGTTTGGGTGTCTGGGTGTCTGTGTAACTGGGCGTGTGGGTGTCTGTGTAACTGGGCGTGTGGGTGTCTGTGTAACTGGGCGTGTGGGTGTCTGTGTAACTGGGCGTGTGGGTGTCTGTGTAACAGGGCGTGTGGGTGTTTGGGTGTCTGGGTGTCTGTTTAACTGGGTGTTTGGGTGTCTGTGTAACTGGGTGTGTGGGTGTTTGGGTGTCTGTTTAACTGGACGTTTGGGTGTCTGTGTAACTGGGCATTTGGTTGTTTGGGTGTCTGGGTGTCTGTTTAACTGGGTGTTTGGGTGTCTGTGTAACTGGGTGTCTGTGCGTTTAGGTGTTTGGGTGTCTGTGTAACTGGGTGTTTGGGTGTCTCTGAGTTTTGGTGTCAGGGTGTCTGGATGCAAATGAAGGCAGACTGGGTGGCATTTATGCAGCGAGGTTCAGAATGTTTCTCTCTGTCCAGGCTGAAGCTCCCGCGAGGATCCTAACACTACTCCCGCAGGCTTCGCTTTCCGACCCCTGGCGGCAGGACCAGCACCTGTAACGCTTTCTTAAAGGGAGTGTAATGGATTATTCTAGACCTGGAGTGGAGTATAACATACTTGAAGTCAATGGAACAGAATAAAGTAAGAACAGAACAGAAGGGAGGTGCTGAATTTGGGTGTGGAGAGTCCTCCGAGCGATCTCTGAGCTAAACAAAGTAGACCATAATGCTCGGCAGCGGTGGAGGTGGGGGGGTCTCGGTAAGTGGGCCTGGAGGAAGGGCTCATGCCGATCTGTGATGTTGGCTTTGATAAAGAGATAAAGATTGTGACTGAGAGCTTTGGGGAGAAGCATCACCGGGTAATGGGCGTCATTACGGGCAGAAGATTGAGTGTCTAAAACAAGACTTATAGATTCTGCTCAGTGCCTGCTATGATCAATGCACTTGGTGATAATGACTATAATAATGAGCTTGGCGACTGGATAAATCGAGGTTTTTTGTGAAGGTACAAAATGAAACCATTTTTGCTTGGTTATATACACTCCCAGTGGAACAAACAGCACACTGGTGTACGATTACCAAGACAGTCATGAAGCCTCACTGTCTTAGCAAAAGTACTTTGTAAAAAGTTTCTAAACAGTTGCTAGTACTGAAAAAAAAAATGATAAACTTTTACTTCCCTGTGAATTTTCAAATCGTAAGATAAAGATCTCAATTTAGTCATTAAAATGTAGTTAGTCACATTTCATTACTAATTACCTATAATGGTAATGGACGCACACTTTCATGGCAGTTATGTGATCATTCTCATTATCAAGCCTTACCATTTTATATTAAACAAAAAAAAATCAGCACCTAACAAACAACTTATTATTTCTGCATCGTTATTTTGTCCAAGTAATCAAACACGTTGACCCTAGCGTCTGTGCGCTTCTAGCCGCCGCGTGGGGTACCGAAGCGCCTTGTGTGTCTCCCACCTGTCTGGCAAATTCTCCACCAATGTCCTACCTTTATCAAGCGGGGAGTCTGGAGACCCAAAGTCCATGAGGCTCGACATGTTAGTCTGGAAACAGATGTCCGTCACCACCGTCTTGTGCCTGTGGGCGACCACCGCATCTGCAAGGGAAAGAGCACGATGCCTGAAATCGTTTCCAGTTTCCAGTGTTAGCAGGGTTAGCACGGTGAACGGTTAGCACAGTTGGCACGATTATCACGGTGAGCAGTTAGCACGGTGAACGGCTGGCACGGTGAACGGTGAGCGGTTGGCACGGCTAGCGTTTGGCACGGTTAGCACGGTGAGCGGTTGGCACTGTTAGCACGGTGAGCGGTTAGCACGGCGAGCGGTTGGCACGGGTTAGCACTGTGAGCGGTTAGCACGGCGAGCGGTTGGCACTGTTAGCACGGTGAGCGGTTAGCACGGTGAGCGGTTAGCACGGCGAGCGGTTGGCACGGTTAGCACTGTGAGCGGTTAGCACGGCGAGCGGTTGGCACGGTTAGCACGGTGCAGCAGAGCTCCGTGCAGCCTGATTACCATCTGCGGCTGGAGCCCCGCTGGGGGACCACTTCTACAGAGCTGGCACCAGTAGCGCTGCTGCCCTGTGACGGAGGCCAGGATGCAGCCGACCTCCTGTGGGTGGAGGTGGGGAGAGGAGGAGAGCACCACAGGGCCCCCTCGCGTGACTCACTGTTCTAGCATCTATTATTGCACAGCTGTAATTAACTCTGTTACAAAGACACGCGGCAGACAGCGCTGAATAGCCTGCGCAGAAGATACTCATCTAGCAACTCTGCCCACGCCACAGCCGCAATAAATGCACATTGACTGTGACAAGTAGCAATTTCATTTAGGAGGAGCCGCATGGCGAGGCGCGACTTTCCTTTAGAACACCGAGAGAAAATGTGGAAACGAACAAGATGCAGTTTGCGAAGATAACAGGAACCTCACCACTAACAGCTTAAATCATCCATCATTTGCACTTTGGTGTTGCATCAAGGATTTTCACGGCGCAGTGAAATGCACCAGGGTGCAGAGATCCCCGACAGCACAGAGGACTGAAGCAGCGCCTGTGTACCGCGATGACAGCAAACTACGCCAGAGGGGCCGCAGATGATTGACATGACATATCTGTTGCATGACATCACTGGAGCGCACATCAGCCACCAGAAACTCTGGAAAGCTTCTGTTATATTCCACATCCACACACTGCCACTCCCCCCTGGCCACACCCATGGCCACTCCCCTTTTCCTGGTCCTGCCTGGCAGCGCCCTGCATGTGCACCGGTGGTCGGGCCTGGAGGAACAGACCCACTGCATTACAAAGTGCCCTTCTCAGCCCACTGTACCATCGTTTCAACCCCTTCCCACCCACCAGAGCTCACATTTCTGCTGCAGCCCCACTAATGTCATTTGCCCAGATTTGAAATGCATAGAACATGTCAACAGAATCTTTGCTAAGTCTCTAGCTGTCAAATTCTCCCTTTCCTCTTTCCTTCCATCTCTTGTCTCCCTGCTCTCTCTCTCTCTCTCTTTTCCTCATCTTGTGGTGCCAGGTTACAAGCTCTGAGGAGCCCATAAAGAAATACATTTTTGGCTGAGCAGAGGCAATAATATCCCTGTAGTTTCGATCTATCATCTTCCAGGGCAGGTCACTGGTGACCAAAATGGGGAGGGAGGTTTGTGAAGGGGAGGGTGAATGCTTTTGCTTTTTGTGTTGTTCTCCCTCTCCTACAGACAGCTGCAGGTACTGCGTATCGATCGGAGGGCTCCGTGTTAGAAATAAAAACTGCCCATTTTCTCTCTCTTTCATCCTTTTCATTCTCCCCTGCTCTCTTCGGGTTTAATGGGGAAACGTGCTCAGATGGACAGTTTAATGCATATTGATGAGATCGTATATAAATGAAAACGGGGGAGAATACATTTCATAAGCTGAGATGCCCGGTTTATCAAATCTAGGCGTGCATGTGTTTGTGTGCGGATAATTGTTAGTAATGGAGTTCAGTTAAAGTAAAGACTAGTGCATTATTCATCGCAAAATGTAATTGAGAACATTTGGTAACAAGTGGTGCACCCTGCAACGCCACCCGGGTGATGAAGTGAGCACACAGAAAGGTGCAGGGAAACAGCTTTTGGTGCTAATCAATAGCACACAGGCCAACTGTAAATCACTGACAGCTTTATGGCCTGCAGGGCGGCGCTAGCTCCACTTACCCAACTGATTGTACCACCGCCTCTCATCACTGACAGCGTGACGTAGTTCAGTACCTATCGGACCAGGACGGGCCTCGCTAACAGCCACAGGATCCAGAACTTTAACACACCGACACTGCCAGCCTGAATCAGATGTTGCAACACAAAAGGTCTAAAGCAGATGTCCATGAACAGCACTTGGGGGTGTCCAGGAAAATGCAGTGCACTCTCAGTTATCCATAAGCTGTTGATTCGGTGGTGGATTGTTTGCTTCTTTGATTGAGTCTTTGCTTTGATTCTGTTCGCTTTCTGAATTTGGGCTTGCACCAGGCTCTCTCGCAGGCTTTGCAAACACAGCCGTGAGGCCTGTGTCTCTGCCAGCGTTGCACTGAAAGGGTTAAGTGATTTCCTGTGGACTCGCTGACCTCCACGTCTGCTCTGCCCATAGCCAGAGAACCTCCCCCCTTCTCCTCATCCTCTCCTCTTCATCATTAACCCCTTCAGGCCCTCCTCCTGATTTCCTTCACTATTAGTACAGGTGTGGCCACTCAGACAGGATCAGGGTCAGGGCTGTAGGGCTCAGATTACCCAGAGTGCACTGCACATTTCATTGGTGTGTTCCCAGCGCAGGACTGGTGGATTGTGGGATGAGTTAGGATGTGTGTGGGGTGAGTTGGATGTGTGCGGGAGGATATATAGTTTTTTGGGGTTGAGTTAGATTTGTTTGGGGCGAGTTACTGTCTGACTTTGTCCAGAGGGCTTAAAACAATATGGTCTTTCATTCTGAGCTCCAGAATCTACAGCCAAAGTAATCTCAGGCGAATCTCAAAGCTCCAGCGTAACAGCAGTTTACAGTATATCACGTGAAAGCATATTGTGGAGGCTGAATACACACACACACACACACACGGCCACTCTGGTAGGCACTTTACTGTGATTACTGCTGACAACTGCAGCAATAGGCTGGCCTTTAGCTGCTCAACCCCATCTCCGTGGTGACAGCCTATCTGAAGAGAATAAACCCCCACACACAGGCAAAGACACAGACATACACACACACACACACACACAGACAAATGCACACACAAGCAGCTATGGATTGTGTCCATGGTGGGTATACGATGGACACAGTCTCACAGGCAACACACTCCTCCATCTCTCTAACCTCACAGATCACATGCGACCTCACAGAACGCACACAACCTCACAGAACACATACAACCTCACAGAGCATATGTAACCTCACAGAACACTCGCAACCTCACAGAGAAGACGCAATCACAAAGACCACACGCAACCTCACAGAGCACACGCAACATAACAGCACACACAACATCACAGAGCACACGCAACATCACAGAGCACACGCAACCTCACAGAGCACACACAACCTCACAGAGCACACGCAACCTCACAGAGCACACGCAACCTCACAGAGCACACGCAACCTCACAGAGCACACGCAACCTCACAGAGCACACGCAACCTCACAGAGCACACGCAACCTCACAGAGCACACGCAACCTCACAGAGCACACGCAACCTCACAGAGCACACAGAGCACACGCAACCTCACAGAGCACACACAACCTCACAGAGCACACGCAACCTCACAGAGCACACGCAACCTCATAGAGCACACACAACCTCATAGAGCACACACAACCTCACAGAGTGCACACGAGCATCTGATGCACCACCACAGAATCCAGCACGAGGCAGATAGGGGGTCTACGACACAGTCACAGAACTGCACACGCCAGCACACATCAACGTTGTCCGCCGCTGCCTACAGGCAGATGATTGTTTGTCACATGACGTGGTGATACCGTTCAACATGAGGCACTGATAAACGATTTAGTAATTTAGTGTCTCTTACAATATCTGATCTTTTTGGTGATATTTTGTGTATATATGTCGATGTACTATTATTGTACACATGCTATTATATTATATAATAATAGTACATAGTATATTATGTATGCCTATATAGTACTATTATTATACACATGCTAATATATTATATAATAATAGTACATAGTATATTATGTATGCCTATATAGTACTATTATTATACACATGCTAATATATTATATAATAATAGTACATAGTATATTATGTATGCCTATATAGTACTATTATTGTACACATGCTAATATCAGTGTAAATGTGAGAACCCAAAATAAATCCACAACTTTCTTACAAAAATTGATGTGTAAAAAAAATCGTCACCAGTTCTAAGTAAAACAAACAAACAAACAAAAAAGCGTTTTGATGGAGAACTGTGCATCTACACAGGATTTAATCATGCTAGTAGCAATATGAAATTCATTTTTGAAGTTTCAAGATGAAAATTAAATTATGTTTTAGCTGAAATAATAACTGAATGTATAAATGTATGAACTGACAATTACCTCAATTTTACCTCAGTCTCACAATTTCTCTTCTCTTTATATCTCTCCCTCTCTTTCTTTCTCTTTCCTTTTTTTTTTTTAGACATAAGCTTGACTAGTGGACCACATCCAAATTCCTGAGAGGTTAGGAGTGCTGACAGAATGAAAAGAAAGAAAGGAAGGAAGGAAGAAAGAAAGAAAGGAAGGAAGAAAGAAAGAAAGAGCATTTTCACTGTCAGATCCATAACCCAGCAGTTTGATCCATTTCCAGTCTCATTAACACGGCCGTGCCGCAGATGGCATTGATGAATAAAAACAATCTGTGGTGCGTCTGCGAGACGCAGGCAGAAGAGCTGCAGACGCAGCTGAGGGAGGGAGAGCGAGGACACGTCCAGAGAGACGCGGGGTCTGCGGGACAAGAGGAGGAAGTAAAGAGGAAGAGGAACCTGTCTCGGCATTGATGGAGGCCAGAGGCATGTTGAGCGGGTTCAGCTTGATTGAAATTCATACAGAAATATTTGCCGAGTCCACACTTGCTGATGTGAAAGCTAATTCTGAGTTACTTTACTGTGAAAAAGGCATTTTTTAAAATTCAAACCTGCGTGGAAAGTTCAGTGCTTACAGTATGTAGAGTAAAACCAGTAGGTTAAATTTACTCTGAAGTTCATATGAAAGCACAGCAGGGAAAAAGGGCCCACACAGCTCTGTAGTACTGTGTGTGTGTGTGTGTGTGTGTGAAGGAGTGCAGCAGCAGAACGTGGTTTGGCTAACGGGTGTGCCTCTCGCACTGAACATGTCAGCACGAGACCCCAGGCAGTGAGGCGCAACACGCAGCAGAGGAGGAGGTCCATTAGGAGGTCCAGGAGGAGGTCTAGGAGGAGGTCCAGGATGAGGTCCATTAGGAGGTCCAGGAGGAGGTCCAGGATGAGGTCCATTAGGAGGTCCAGGAGGAGGTCCAGTGGAAGGTCAAGGAGGAGGTCCAGGGGGAGGTCAAGGAGGAGGTCCAGGGGGAGGTCAAGGATGAGGTCCATTAGGAGGTCCAGGAGGAGGTCTAGGAGGAGGTCCATTAGGAGGTCCATTAGGAGGTCCAGGAGGAGGTCTAGGAGGAGGTCTAGGAGGAGGTCCATGATGTGGTCCATTAGGAAGTTCAGGAGGAGGTCCAGTGGAAGGTCAAGGAGGAGGTCCAGGGGGAGATCAAGGAGGAGATCCATGGGGAGGTCAAGGAAGAGGTCCAGGAGGAGGTCCAGGAGGATAAGAGGATAAGCTGCACCTCACAGCTCAGTGATCTCAGAGCAGATCACAGCTTAGTGATCTCAGAGTGGATCTCCAGGATCTCTCTTCATGCTCATGAAAGACAGCACAGCAAATTCCGGTGCTGGCGCGATCTGGCGAGGTTTGGCTGTCTTATGCGACTCTTATGGAGAAAGGTTGTTTATTAATGGATATTTATAGCAGAGGATAGTGGAGCAAAATCAATAGGTACTGCATTCACACAGTATTGGAGCAGAAAGGCCTGCTGATTCATGCAGGGTGTCTAAGGCCAGATGAAAGACTTCACACACACACACACATTCACCCTCAGGAGTGCAGATGCATTACCATATCCATACTCATCCACTCACAGGAGCACATCCTCACTTTCACACACACACACAGAGACACACACACACACAAACAAACACACACCTCCTCCCTCAGGAGCACACACACACTCCCACATCTATATCCATACTCCTCCACCCACCGCAGCACATCCACACAGACACACACACATACACACAGTCCTGTCAAAGAGCAGTTATTACTCCATCTGTCTGCTACAGTATACATATACACAGTTTACACACAGTTCTGCCTCTCGTGAACCAGCCCTACTCTGGTACACTGATCTGAGTTCATAACTGTGTCAATCTCATTAACCAGCCCTATGCTGGTACACTGCTCTGAGATCAGCACCGTGCTGCTCTCATTAACGAACCCTACTCTGGTACGCTGCTCCAAGATCAGCTCAGTGTTGCTCTCATTAACCGGCCCTCATTATCCAGTCCTGCTCTGGTACACTGATCTGAGACCTGCAGTGTGTCACTCTTGGGGCCTGCATACGCTGACATGTAAATGTCAAATGACAGAAGCTGTTATAAATGTGTGTATCACAGCAAGCTGTTGAATGAAATACTACCCAGGTGCTGCCCGCTGGGAGATTCCCACCTAAATTGTATACCAGACACCAAGACTGACATGACAGCATGAAGGGTCTGCTATTAAAGTTTTATTACACACTGACATACGAATCTCCTGCACCTCGTCGCCGATAGAGCATTCGGCTGGGTGTTTATACCTGTTCAGATACAAGACACAGACTCAGATCAGCGTGTAGGAGTTTAGACTCAGCACTGCCTGTCGTGCCTACAGATCACTGCCATCGTGGTTTTGGACGGAGGAACAGGAAATCCGTCCTGCACTGGGCGGGGAAACACAGAGGCAATGTGTAGGTAATGCAGTAGGGAGGAGTCTGGGAACAGTGTGGGAGGAGCTTTGGAGATTCTGGGAGGAGTCTGGGAGGAGGGGCCATCTGTTTTCAGCACTACATGACTGATCTATGCAAACCGGGTGGAGGCAAACCTGAAAGGACATGAGGTCAAATTCTTACGTAGATAGACAATGTTCCCAGTGTTTCATGGACAATATTCCTAGTGTTTACTATAGTGGCAATCACCTTAACCTGCCATTCACTATGACTAACATAAACAACATATAAAGGTGCTCTTATAGGAAACAAACATTGCCCTACAGCAAACTCGGAGAAGCTGTCAGCAAGATGATTCAAAGGGCCGTTTAACGTCGGAAGACCGTCTCAGCACGCTTGAGGACTTATGGGTAAAAATGTGTCTTATTGGCACTCGGGGACCATATGCAGTTCGTTGTGTGTCTACGCCATTCTGCTAGCTACAGGAAATCATGATCATGTTAGTAAAAGTGGTGATTCCATGAACGTAAGGAAATTGAACTTCTTGCAACATTTGCCTTGTGGCTTGCACGCAATAATAATATTATTTCAGAATGATCTGAGGAGTGTTAATGAGATGATATAACTGCCCAACCCACACAGAACACACACACACACACACACTCCATCATGCCCATTTCAGCAGTAAAAGACAAAAACATCCAGAAAGACGTCCTCACGACGCGGCAGGGATACGGAACAATGCTGATTCTGATGAGCAGGACTAAACACGCAAACATCTACAGCTCACTGTACCTGAGGATTCTCAAAGCAACCTGGGGCTCCACAGCTGTGTTCAGCTGTGTTCAGCTGTGTTCAGCAGCGTTCAGCAGTGCTCAGCAGTGTTCAGCTGTGTTCAGCAGCGTTCAGCTGTGCTCAGCAGCGTTCAGCAGCGTTCAGCTGTGTTTAGCTGCGTTCAGCAGTGCTCAGCAGTGTTCAGCAGCGTTCAGCAGTGCTCAGCTGTGTTCAGCAGCGTTCAGCAGTGCTCAGCGGTGTTCAGCAGTGTTCAGCAGCGTTCAGCTGCGTTCAGCTGCGTTCAGCTGTGTTCAGCAGCGTTCAGCTGTGTTCAGCAGCGTTCAGCTGTGTTCAGCTGTGTTCAGCTGTGTTCAGCTGTGTTCAGCAGCGCTCAGCTGTGTTCAGCAGTGCTCAGCTGTGTTCAGCTGTGTTCAGCTGCGTTCAGCTGTGTTCAGCAGCGTTCAGCTGTGTTCAGCTGTGTTCAGCAGTGCTCAGCTGTGTTCAGCAGCGTTCAGCTGTGTTCAGCTGTGTTCAGCAGTGTTCAGCTGTGTTCAGCAGCGTTCAGCTGTGTTCAGCTGTGTTCAGCAGCGTTCAGCTGTGTTCAGCAGTGCTCAGCTGTGTTCAGCAGTGCTCAGCTGTGTTCAGCTGTGTTCAGCTGCGTTCAGCTGTGTTCAGCAGTGTTCAACTGAATCGCGTTCCTTGTTCTCTCCTTCAAACAGCTGCTTTATTTGCTGTTCAGAGACATGACAAGAGAAGTTCCTCCCACAAACAGCAATCTCATGATAATATAAGAGGAGAACGATGAGGACCCAATCAATGTAAGAGTGCTCCAAAACACACACACTTCAGAAGCGAAGATGAATCCATAGGGGGCCGCGTACCCCCAGTGTTACAGCACAGCCCGCGTCTGCAGCGCTGATGCACTTCTGTTAAGCAAATTGCCTTTTAAAGGTAGAAGATGAACAATTTCAGCGAAATGGTTTACGTTTATGACTCATTCCAGTCTGTTGTCGTATTGGGTTAATGCAAATACATGCAAATTCAGAGTCACTTGTGTGAATATGTGAATGTGAACATACTGTATCTCCAACGCAGTTTCACAAAGGCAGATTTTCTTATTATGAACCAGCAGAGGAGAGATGGTTCACACTCCACCCTAGACATGGATATGACTTCATGTCTGTACGCCTTCATCTTTCATATGCAAAGACAGCTAAAGAAAAGACCCCCCCCCCCCCCCCCAAATCCTCTACCACTTCACATCTGCCACACACCCATCCATCTTGATCAGATCTGACCACACTCATCCATTCAGGACACATGCTCAGTAGGAGGGGCATGATCAGTAGGAGGGGCATGATCAGTAGGAGGAGCATGATCAGTAGGAGGGGCATGATCAGTAGGAGGGGCATAATCAGTAGGGGGGGACATTCAGTAGGAGGGGCATGATCAGTAGGAGGGGCATGGCAGTCACACAGCTGCTGAAGACCGCTGTGAGCTCTGTTACTGTTGGATAGTACAGAAACGGTACTGGCTTGAGACAGTGGTGCTCAATCTGTATCAGAAGGGCAACCTTGACTCGACATCCAAAATGGAGTCGTTGATCAGTGTCAATCACAGCCCTGAGTCCCTCTAACCCCCTAATACAGCCACGTATCAGAGATCAGAGCCAGCAGACGCAGGGATGACTGTCCTGTGGAGGACTGAAGATGGTGGGATCCCGATCAGCTTTAGGAGATTGTGGCGGAACTGTGTGCACCCTGGAACTTCACCCAAAAAGCAACGAGAACGGGTGGAGGAGGCTGGGGGGTGTGGGGCAACGCTGAGCTTTGGAATGCAATGATGCAGCGCTGGAACCCAATTCCGCACTACCGTTTACATCCTCTTCGTGCATGCAAACTTCTCCTCTGGGGTGACCTTTGTCTCAGCGCTGATTCCAGATTAGAATACCTGCTGCAAAATGTTACACCGAAAACCAATGAATTCCAAAAGCAAAACCCAGATATCCGTGCTGCCCCCCCACAGTTCCGAGCGATTGCCTGCTCACCCGAGCTCGACGCCGGCCCGGGACCCAGGGCTGAACGAGAGACACGCCTCCACTGGATGCTAATGATCCAAGCTGGTGTTTAAGGGTCAGGAGCGCACACGGGGGATCTGAGGGAAAAGGTCACGCAGGCTTGACATTTCAATCTTACCCTGCACCACACTTACCCCCCCCCGCTGAGGGGCGTGACCGCGTGCTCCCCTCAGAGCTAACGCGCCTAATTCATCTATATGCTTCTGTCTCCACGGCATATACGTGACAGACAGAAGCTCCAAGAAGAGACTGACATGAACTCTGTACATTTATTTATCCCAGCATTGCATCTCCCCACCAGCAGCCTCTGCCCACCAGATGCCCCTCCCCACCAGATGCCCCTCCCGCGTCCAACGCAGGCCGGCTGTGCTGTTTTAATGAAGCTACAGGCTCTGTGTGTGAGGAGCTGGGCTCTTCAGAGACGCGCTTTGGCATTCAGCTGAGCTGGTCCC
Organism: Brachyhypopomus occidentalis; assembly: GCA_020368025.1. Lineage (NCBI taxonomy): Eukaryota > Metazoa > Chordata > Actinopteri > Gymnotiformes > Hypopomidae > Brachyhypopomus > Brachyhypopomus occidentalis. The sequence goes on along the minus strand of JAGXOD010000024.1, from coordinate 5,060,622 downwards.
GGTCTGGCGGCCTCCGAGCCAGATGTCTGCAATTCTGACGATACTTATCCAGCATTTACACCTGTCACTGCAGAGAACAGAGACGCTGAGCAGCGTATCACTAATGGAATCTAACAAAGCTAGCAGCTAGCCTCTGACGCCCCTGCAGTTGGCATGCAGAGACCTGCGTCTGGCTGCAGCTCTCTGGGGGACGATACTAGCAGTCTCTGGGTCGGCTCCAACCTCTTGCTCCTCTGCACATCGATTGCCCCAATGCCCAGCCAGTGCCGTAGCCCATGGCCCACGTCTGTCTTCTTGATCAGTGCGGTGGTCTCTGCTGGCCGCTGATCATGGCTGTGAGAGGGAAGCGAAGTCCCAGCTTGGTTGGCAGAGCATGTAGGCGCTGGTGCTCTGAGACACATCCTCGCGTTTCGACTGACAGGCGTTACACACAGAGCCGTTCATCCTGCCAATTAAACTTCAGTCACCCTGTGGAAAGTCTAACGTCGGTGGAAAAGCAACAGCTAAATGCTCGTGAGCGTCGGGAATGGACACCATCAAAGACCCCACGTTCACAGAGCAGTGCAAATCCAGGACGGCACTGATAGGAGACAAAATAGTGGAAAAAAAACACGCACCTGCACTCATAGTAACTTAATGTTTCACACACACACACACACACACACACACACACACACACACACACTCGTCTAGCAGAGACTCCCTGTCACAGCTGTGCTGTGCTTTCATCTCCTTGACCTGTGAGCTTGTCCGGTCTGAGCTGGCAAGATGAAATCGGATTTAAAGTGGAGATTAAAGTGCCAAAATCTGCCTGGAAGACCTCCAGCGCAGACACATCAGGGAGACGCGCTCAGCCAGCACTGCGACCCCCTCGCGACAGGCTGAGGTCTCTGCTCGGGAGGAAAAAGGGTTCAGCACCAGTTCATAGCAGCAGAAAAGGGAAGGGGGGGGTCCACGTAGTGCCAGGGGGCTCCGACATTTGCCAGGTGTGAACGGGCTGCCCTGGACAGGCCGAGCCCCCATACCCAGCCACCCGTGGACCTGCCCAGAGCCGTCAGAGAGGAACTACGAGCATTAATTATGCTCTGCTCCTCCAGACCTGCCGCAGGGCCCGGTTCCTGTAAGTGCGCCAAGATCGTGGGCAGTATGGAGACAGGGATGAGACGTGCTCTCAGGCGAAGAGCGACAGACGAGACAGAGGAGAGAGTCTGAGCGCAAGAGCCGGCCCTCCCTTCCTTCCTCTCCTCCTGCGTACTACATTTCCCAGAGGGCCGAGCGGGTGTCGGTGGGAAGGGTGAAGCGTAGGGGGTCGAGGAGGAGGAAGAGGTGGACCAAAAACAACAGGATGAAACCTGAAATCCCACCTGGGGAGGTGCACCAGGCCTCTCTGGTGAGGTACGTGTTATTCTGTCGGTCTGAATAATAGAACAGAGCCCCCGTGATGCCGAATGTGTTTGCCCAAACGGCCTCTCAGGCCACCGGGGCGTCTGAGGATCGCTCGCGCTGACTCAGTGGGCGTGTTTACAGTAGCGAAGCTCCAGGAGGAGAAAACACGCTCACTGAATTATAGATCAAAAGATCCTTGTCTGACTTGCTGTGGCTTTACAGACAAAAAAGACTGCAGCACTCAAGCCCGAGCTGGGATAAGAGTTTGAATCGTTTTAAAATTTTTAAATATGCAGCACACCATGAGGTTTAATAACTTATTTCACAACATGTTGAGATGAAACCGTATGTGAGTTACTGTGCACGGAGCATCATGTTGGGAATGATTCATTACTGGACTGGCCAGACACATACATGCTGAGTGCTGCTGATATACTGGTGGAACGGGGCTGTTCCGGCTTAGTGGAGGACAAAACCAAAGTGGTCCAGAGATGGAGAAGAGGATGGAGAGGATGGAGAGGGTGCAGAGGAGCGCAGCGCATCACAACTGAGCAAAGAGCACTTGTCTTCTTGTCAAAGCATCTTTGTTAGGGGCGGAGCCTCTCATTAGGGGCGGAGCCCCAAGCCCAGTTGTTTCTCTTGTTGCAGGATTGGCTGGAGGCCCTGTGTTGAAAGCCGTTCCGAGGCCAAGTTCAGGGAATTTGTCTGGGAACGTGTCTCAGGTCGTGTCTCACGACGTGTCTCGGGTTGCGTCTCATGTCTAACAGAGGTTTGATGACATTAGCCATTTCCTCTGCGATTACCAGGAAGAATGACACGGGGAAATGAAAGAAACATATTGGTCCTTGATCAATATCTGGACAGGAGATGTGGTTGGAATAGATCAGCAGTGCTAGAAGGTGTCTTGGTGTGTGTGTGTGTGTGCATACGTGTGTATCAGTGCTGGCAGTGTGATAGTCGTGGAGTCCGTGTGGTCCTAGTGCTGCCAGCCGCAGCCCCACACAGCAGCTCCTGGACCTCCACCTGCTCCACCTCCCCATCACTAACACCTGCATGATCATCAGATGATCAGAGCTGGAGGCCTGGAGCTCTACTGTAATCTGCCATCGTTTCTGTCCTGGCAGACATCTATACTGGACTAACAGTCTATGCTAGAAGAACTGACAGTATAAAAACTATGAGGGGTTGTTAGTAGGTTAGACAGGCAACACCTGGGTGTTATTATGACTACATTAAGGCCCCTCAGAAGAATGATTTGTGAGGTGCTTATCCGCAAATTCTGGAGATGTATGAAGTCTGTGTGAACCCTTGGGAGTGCTGAGGACAGGTAGATAATGAAAGAAGGAAAGAAAGAAAGAAAGTAAAGAAAAGAAAAAGAAAGAAAGTTAGTTCAGACCCTCTTTTAGGAAGAGACTTTTTCTTGAGACCAAAACATATAAATTACACACGGGCACCAATCTGTCTACTAAAAAAATAACCTACCAACCATCCATAAATTCACCCTTGGAATAAATCCCACGGTACGACGAACTTGCTTATGAAACAAAATTTCTTTGCCTACTCAAAGGAACTGGAATATTGCTAGTGTTCATTTCTGCCTGACCACAGACAGATTGTGAAGTTCTGCGGCTGGAAGGGTGAACTCGGCTACACCGCACAGGGGGAGAGTCAGAGTCGTATCATCATCTGGCCCCACCCAACAGCAATACGGCATGCATTTGTGAGCGGGTCTCAGCGCGTGTCTCAGCGCGAGTCTTCTGCACGGGGTTGTTGAAGCCCACTCATCCACTTTAACAGGCTTCTCTCCTGCTACAGGCTGTAATTAGTGGGCTAATGGGTTAGCATGAAGCACGGGGAGGCTAAGCAGCAAACCCTCACAAGCCCCCATGTAGATAGGACAGGTGGGCGGGGCTACACGCCACTGCAGTGTATCTGCAGTTCAGAGGCTTGTAACGCCGGAGTGTCTGACGTAGTTTTTACACCTTTTGGACATTTCGTTGTATTTCATTGTGACTTTCTGTGTTAGATTACGAAATTGCAAAGCATTCAAATATCAGACAATGCTTGTGTAATGTGATTTTGTTAATTGCGTTTGAGATTTCAAAGAGGCAACGTGTAGGCAGGCATGCAAAGATCAATGTATGATAAAAGAATTTATTTGCAGTCAGCGAGAAACTGGATATGAATTCAGTTTCATGACTCATGATTTCGTGGTTTATTATGCTACTGGCTCAGTGTAAAACAGCTAGTTTGAGAAGCACCAAGAGAGCATCAGCTAAACGCCTCAATCAGTATGAACTTCACATGACTGCTGACGGGGCAGATAAACAAAACTAACGACTTCCTACTTTAAATGGATTTAACACAATCATTCAAAACACTCAAAGCACAGGGAACGTTGAATCGCTGGAACATGCAAGTAATGTTCATGCTAGGGCTAGTTTCCATAGCACCGCCCAGTCAGGGCAATTAGGAGCCAGTTTGCAGACTGGCCCCACGACCTTAACGAGCACACAGTTATAATTAATAGCTCAATTAACGGTTGCTGGGCAGTGTAAGCAAACTGGCTGATATGTGTTGACGCTTGATCCTTGATTTTGGTTTGCAGCAACAGACTTACAGCCTCTGTGTCCCAGCGTCCGCTCACACCAGAACAACATAAACACTTACAAGGACAAATTGGTGACTCATTAGCAGGAATTATCAAAGCAGGCTGCGTATACACAGGTGTAAAATCTGGCTCTTAACAAATTAACCCAGAGAGGATACCCTGTGTTCATAAACCAATCATTCACCATAGCTCTGCGTTAAGAACCGCCCCTTCCACGCCCTTCACCCTATCACGCGAGGAGGCAGGTCTGCCCTGAGATGATGGAGAGATGACGTTGGCGCGTGATTCTCAGCCTTGACCTGTACGTGATTAATGCCGAGTGCAGACAGTAGCAGGCGCCTTAGCAGTCAAGGAGGTGATTGATCTCACCTCGTTACTACACCTGCAGGAAGAAGCGTCCCCCCATGCCTCTCACAGACCCCAATCTCCACCCCTGCATTCTGCTGCCCTCCATCTACCCTGCCCCACCCCTCATCCATGCCCCCCCCCCATCACTCCCACCCTCGGTCTGCTTATCCACCATAAAAACCCCTCCAATCATTTGATGACACTAATTAACACAGTTCTCTGGCTGTGGAGTAGAGATCCCTTCCAGAGAGGAACTCGTTGTGATTGATAGGAGCCGTAGAACAAAGGCCAGTCTGCAAACGCAGGCCAATAAGGCTGCGGTTGGCCAAATGGACCAATGCAGATCGATGACTTTATCGCCAACACCGAGAGGTGCTCAGGCGGCCCAGGGGGGAGGGGCCCGGGCAAGACAGTGGAACATCACCAAATGGAGCGGCAACTCCGACAGAAGATCTGAGAAATAAGAGACAGATTGGGATAGGGTGATGAAACCAACTGTGAAATTGTTTGGATTCTGAAAGAACTGAAACAGTTTGAAAGATGCCCTAATTTATTTATTATCTTAAGGATAAGAGAGCTGAACTGTGCTCACTAAATCAGAATTCAAGAACACATAAGCCCTTGACGCTCCGGCAGGAGAGGGCGTCTAGCAGAATCACGGCAGCAGTGAGCAGAAAACCCCCCTGAGATAAAGATCGCCTCCTGCCCCTGGCCGCCTGACGTGTGACACACGCCAAAAAGCGGCAATAAAAAGCAGACGTCCTTTCAGCGAGAAACATATTTAGTAGGTAGATGGACATAAATCACTGTGCGGTGCTGTGCTAACGATGCTAGCGTTGAGGCTCTGCCTCCCTGCGGACTACCCTTCCTTTCCCCCTGAGCCTCATTTAATTAACACCACCAGTCCCCTAATTACGGAGGTCTCTGCACAGGTTTTATTTAAGATTTAACCAAACCGCTCCTGTGGGGACCTTCAGAACAGCTTGCAAATGCTCGAACGGAAGACCAATATCCAATTCGGTCCGCTCCTGAAAATTCCTCCGGTTTTGAACAATCGATGTGCCCTCCAGATAGGGCCATGAATCTCCGCTCTTTGTCCCGAGCACAGTATGTAAATAAGTTCTGAAAAGGTCAAATTCAAATGTGTGTGCAGCTAAAGCATTGAGGGGAATGCAACTTTCACATTACTTTACCAAGTAAGCGCCTGTCCTTAAGAAGTCGTTCCAATATGTTTTTCCAAACACTACATCATAAGCCAGTGCAGCTTCCGTAAAAGGTTCCATGGCCAAAGGGAATGACAGACAGAAATATTCACAGATGAATAATGCATCGTGGCCATAAGAAAATGACCTGGTCTCTGAAATCTGGAATGGCATACATAGGTCCACTGTTCTCCACACGTTTTCACCATATCACAAAGAACACAGAAAAAATTATATATATATATATATATATATATATTTTTTTTTTTTTTATTTTATTTATTTATCTATCTGCAGGTCTGGGGGGCGAGACATGCTATACTGACATAGAGAGTAAAGATCATGGTGTCATCCCTAACAGCGCAGGCATGAATGTTTTTGGTATATTACAATCTATATGGCAGAGCCTGCATTGTCTCTAATGCCACGGTAGTCTCTAGACTCCTCAGCATATCTCTACACTGTAGTTGCTAAGCAACCCTTGAATGCGCAAAAAAAAAAAAAAAAAACCCAAACAAACAGAGAGGAAAAAAAAAATACGCTTAAATTTTAATCCTCTTTTTCAAAGACAACGAATAAGCAGAAAAGATGTACAGCAGTGAGCTGAATATTGCACAGTGTCTAAGAGGAGAGATTAGGAGGCAGCCTTGGACAGGTAATTGGAGGTAAATGTAACACAGCTCTTTCATTAAACGTCTGCCTCACTGATTGACAACTTCCTGGAGCCAAGAACTTTCTCTCAATAATGATTCTGGTGTAATTTTAGTCGAACAACTCAGGAAAGATCAATTAGAATGCTAAATGCTGAGGATAATTTCCCAGTTAGCGATATTTGGTAGGTTATTTTTGCTAAATTTGAATAAAAAGAAGAACATTTGGTAGAGCTCACCACTTTCTTTAGGCTACAGATGAGACGCTTTGCACTGCAGTACCTGTCCAATCACCCATCTTTCCCTGCAGAACATCACAAGCCTTCTAATAACGTTAGCTTCAGCGGCCCGCTAGGCCTTGCTCAGATGGACCCGGCCTTGGTCAGTGCACCAGGACCACGCGGGGACGTGCCGAAAGTGACACAGCGCTGTAGCTGCCCCCGATCTCCTCTCCAGCGGTACTACGGCGATCCGGTGTCGCCATAGCGCTGAGATCGCTTCCAAACGACGGCATAAATCTTGAAATCTGAGAGACACAAACCCCGGAGGCTGCGACAGTTGCTCGCTGACCTGTAGACCACCTCCTGGTGTAGAGAACAAACACCCGACGCTCAAACGTTAATCACCGAACAGCCGTGCAGGACAGGCCAGGACTGGGCACATCTGGTAGCACGACACCCTCACGTGTATCGCCTCTGTTGGGCCACCCGACCTTGGGACACTCGGCCCATCGGTCTACTATGTAGGTGTCTACTATGTAGGTGTCTACTATGTAGGTGTCTACTATGTAGGTGTCCAGCATCCACCTGCTGTTCTGCGACCACCACCCGTCACACAAATCCTGCTTCTGCCCAATCCAGCATTTTACACAATGCAACACTTGCAAGCCCTCCCTACGTTAGATGCTTCACACACACACACACACACACACACACACACACACTTTCTCTGCATGATTCAGAGTTTGCTTATTTCACACTGGTTTGAGTATTTGACTCTTCTTCAAATGCGGTGTTAATACAACACAGCAACTCTCTCCAGTTCTCCCTCTGGCTATTTATGGCCCTCTTTCATTCTTGCACACTTTCTCCTACTGTAGTGGTTTTGTTATCTTTGACATGTTACAGGTAGCTGTATTTACCACGTTCACAGAGCCTCACCGTGCTGGAGTTACTTGGGTTTCTGTGATCTCCAATTTCCCCAGTGTGATAGTGGAGGACTCTACAGCTTCAGCACTGGGTAGCCTGCATCACGGGTCAGTGGGTGACAGGCTGGTATTTATGCCTACAGCATCCCGCCGGTGACCTCTAGCACCCTCTACAGGCTGCTGAAGAAGTAGATTTCTTAAGGCTGTATTTTCCTGGCCTGGGGCATCTCTGGAATGGCTGCGATTAGCGTCTGAGTGAGGGCAAAATACAGGCGTGTCATACATAATAAAGGTTTTTACATTTTACAGTATGGAGAGTGTATGAGAGGGTGAGAGAGAGAAACTGTAATTATGAAGAGAGGACAGACCTGAGGCAGATATGAGCGCAGGCTGGCACTGAATGTTGAGGTCATTCTACCACTGTGGGTTTAATGGAGTCCAGATGGGTTTCTCCTTGCCCGCTAACCATGTTACTGAAAAGATGTCATATCATGCGCTCGGCACATTCACAGTAATCCTCCCCACCCCTGCCCTCTCAGTGTGTACCAGGCAGCTGTACCTCCACCCTTAGCCCTCCACCCTTAGCCCTCCGCCCTGGCCGTCTCTGCTCCAGCACACCCCCACTGGGGTTCTCGTGTCAGCAGGAAACATGCAGGACTCCACAGCTGCCTCTGGGGATGGGGGAGGGGCCACGGGGCCAGCCGGGGGGCAGGGGTACAGGGCCAGCTGGGGGGTGGGGCTAAAGGGCCAGCTGGGGGCGGGGCTACAGGGGCAGCAGGGGGGGTAGTCGGAGGGGAAGAGGACCAGAGCCTCTTCCTCAGTTCACCAGCTGCATGTCACGCTCTCTGATTTCAAGAAGCTTCCACACTTATGGAGAATGTGTAAGTGCCTGTCTGTGTGCTGGGGGCAGTTGGCCATCACCTACGGTAGTGATTAAAAAAGACACATTCTGCTCTTTTTTCCACAGCTTAACACAGTTCCCTGAGCTCTTGGAAAGACATTTGCAAAAGGGACAAAAAATGTTTAAAAAACCCCATTCCGACCCTAATTCAACTTTTGTACTCTGCGTTCTGTGGTGTCAATTTCTCCACTGTGAAGAAAAGGTCATTTTCTGGGTGTTGCTTTTGTATGCTAATGCCCATCGCTCTCATTGGCTGACTCCGTAGAGGAGTGGGGCAGAAGGCTCTGCATAGCTCTGCAGTGTTTTCAGAACAAACTAAAACAATAACAGCAGAGTGTTTATCCCAACATGGTGGGACGGTTCACAGGGACACGATTCACAGAACGACCTTCTGCTTCTCAGAGTGAGTGGAGCAGAGCGGCAGATTCCAGGACTAGCCATGATTTGGTCTTGGCTCGCTATGTCTCCTTTAAGCAGTGGTGGGAGTCAGGACAGTGGGGGGTGGGGAGGGGTTAGTGGGTGGGGTCGAGCTGGGGTGTACTGTTACAGAGCAGGAAGGAGCCAGGAATGACGTAGGAGAGAGAGACGGGAGAGAGAGAGACTTTCCCACGTAACTCCAACTATTCTGATTGTAAAAAGTTGCAGAACTCCATCAATGACAGAGAGGAATAAACAATAAGGAACCAATTAGCTGTGAGTGTAAACACCTGCCTGCTGGTTTCTCAATCAGTGAAACCAGTTAATGGCTAACAGCACATTACCATACACTCAATTCCGCCTTTCACAATTGGGCTACCACTTCATACTGGTCTCCATGCAGTCACTACGCATGTGTGTGTGTGTGTGTGTGTGTGTGTGACTCTTGACAGTCTATTTACTCATCATTTAGACAAGGACCAGTAGGTCTACTAGGACACACATACACATGTGTACACACACACACACACACACACATACACACAGATACACACAGAACAGAAATCTGCTTACAAGACGCAAACGTTCATTATAACATTCCACCAGGCGCTGAAAAATTCATGCCTATTCTTATTTAGGAAGACAGAGCGTGTGTCTACAAAAACATACCAGCAAATAAGCAACTATTTTGCAGAAGTAAGCTGGAAACTGAGGAGGAAAATCTGAACCAAAATATTCACCAACTATGCACATCCTTGACTCCGACAAATATTTACGGCTCTAACCACAGTAACAGATTAACCCCTGCCTCATTCTCAGAGCCATTATACTCGTTTCCCCTGCGGCCCCGCCCCTCTCTGCAGGCCACACCTCCTTCCTCCTTCCGTCGCTCCTGCCAAAGGGAGATGTGATCCAAAGCCAAGAATATTTTCCCATCAAACAGAACAAATACCATCTGTGCTCGATAAGGATCAGCTCCATGGCTAGACTGCTGTTTGATGAAACCCATTACATATTCGGGGGGGGGGGTTAGGAGTGGTCAAACATCCCAAATAAAATAAGTTACAAATGACACTCTTTGGATTACCAACCACCTTCTTCTCCCTCACAAAGCCTGTTTACTACAGTCACGGTTGCCGTTTGCACTAAGCTCATGGCTCAAGATGGCTCAAAGCTGAGAACAGCTCAGCTGAACGTTACTGCATATTGTGCCTATGTCCTTACTCAAAATGCGGGGACATTTCGAGGCAGGTTAGGGGGAATTGTGGACAGGGACAGGAGCCGTAATTTCCACCACATTGTTTTCAGTGTCCGCCATGAGCTAAGCAGAGTAACGGCCTAGAGGAACACATGCTTGTGGTCGGAGCTGCTGGCCCCTCTAGACCAAACACCACCATATTGGGAAAGAACAGAGAGGACAGAGGAGTTGCCTGAGTGTGTGTGTGTGTGTGTGTGTCTGGGTGCACTTTTTGTCTCAGCAGCTGCCATCAAGCAGAGATAACCGGGTACTGTAGCCACAGCTGAGAATCCAGAGCCCAAAACTCAGCCAGAATCTTGACGTGAAGGTTTTCAATCAGTCAGCGAACACCAGAGGCAGATATGTGTGTGGCAGAAGCATGTTGTGCAGGCACGATTAATGGAGCAGCGAGGACCTGATGAGCTTGGCAGGAGATGCAACAAGTGCCGCTTCCGTCAACAAGCTGGAAACATCCGTGAACGCGTCTCGAAAATGAACCGAACCGCCATATCTGACAATTACTGTGTGTTTACCCAGCAGATGGCTGCTGGCACGTGGACCTTATTTATGATGCCAGCGCTGAAGCCGCCTCACTCCTGCTCGTCCTCCGAGGCCTGAAATGACTAATTACGCCAAAGCTGAGGAAAATGGGACCTAGAGCTCATCCACCGCCAAAGGTCAGAGGTCAGAGAAAGCAGAAACGTGCGCCGGTTGTCGTTCTGCTGTGGCTGGAAAAGTCTACGCTGCTCCGACCTGCCGACAAGGAGATGGTGTAGGAGGAGGAGGTGTTGGGGGGGGGGGTAGAGAGGGGTGGAGGTGTAGAGAGGGGGAGGAGGTGTAGGGAGAGGGAGGAGGTGTATAAGGAGGGGGAGGGAGGAGCTTGGATGTTTTCACACTTTTCCTGAAGGTGTAAAATGTGCTGCTCCTTGTAAGGCCTGGCAGCAGGAGGGTAAGCATTTAACCTGCCAGAGAGGGGTGAACACAAATGTCCCCCAATGAGACAAACGTCCCCCAATAAGACAAACGCAGGCTTTGGATGGGGGCAGGACACAGTGGCACAGCCGTTGTTGGAGGAGTATAACCAAGACTGACTCTCATCATCTGTCACCATGATCTTACCAATCTGGCACACCTCGGGAAATGTCATCAACAGGTTGAAATTTTGGAATGCTTATCTCGAATGCTCAAGCTAGGCTATGTTGATTTGAGTGTGTGTGTGTGTGTGTGTGTGTGTGTGTTCTAATCCGGAATTTGCTAGGCTGACGCCTTGAGGCCACTGATAGGACCCTCAGCCACGCAGCAGATCATGCACCTCTGCCCTGTTCTGTATGAGATGTAGAACTACTGGTCTCTGACCCAGACTTGCCTCAGATGTGGGTTTTCCAATGGCTCTGCTAAGCCCTGGGGCAAACATTACCCTTTAAAGTGTAGAGGTTCCCAGTGATGCATACAGCACATGAACTATGAGAAAGTGTATTTTTCGTTCCCTCGCCACTCCCAGTTGAACTCACTTTATTGCTCTCGCGCTCTCTCTCTCTCTCTCTCTCTCTCTCTTTCTCTCTCTCTCTCTCTCCACGTGCTCCCAGGTCACTCTCGCTGTTTCCTGCCGCCTTTCTGTTACTTCCTGTCACAGGATGCTTCTCACATGTCCTCAGGTCTTCTCATGAGCGTGAGTGTGTGTGCCTGCACACATCTGTTCGTCACGGTGCGGTGTGGAAATACTCCATCACGCTCACACTTCGCCCCGCCCTGCCCCGCAAGGCCCCGCCCTGCCCCGCAACGCACCGCCCTGCCCCGCAACGCCCCGCCTCTCCGCTAGCAGGGAAGACGTCACTGTCAGTTTGGTTTCGGGGTGAAATTCCACAGCCACATCAGCAGCTGAGAGCAAAGTTACGGTTAATTTTGGGACTTGTGGGAAAATGTCGAATAGGAGACACACGCAGAGACACACGTCCGCAAAACATGGCCGTCACGACGGACGAATTCATTGTTTGTTCGCCAGGATGAAAGATGAAAGGGTTCAGCACTCATTTATCGCAGGGCCACTGGGCTCGGTGTCCTCTGTGAGAAAGCAGCAGCAAGAAAGGGACGCAGACAGCCGAAGGACGGGGAGACGGACGCTGGACGCATGGGAGAGGACGACTATCAAGGGAACCAGCTGGACTTTGGCAAGAGATTAAGGCAGACCAAATTATTAAGGGCAGAATGTGTGAATGGGCTTTCGTGACTGTGCAGGAAGTCTGGATCAGAATGTACTGGACGGAGGCCTCACGAAACTTCACACACTGCCTCATTTTTTTCAAATGACTAGAATATGTGGTATATTTGGAGAGAAACACAGGGAAAGACAACAGAATATGCTGCAATTGGTATTTTTTAACTATTCTTGCTGGTGCCAGTTTTCACAGTTTATTGAGAATTTCCGTTTCATGTCACCAATCGTATAATTGCTCTTCAGGGCAATGAAAATCTCTCAGATGGGCTATCAAATCATGGCAGGGTCTCTTTCCAGTCCTCTGCCCGAGGATGAGACGATCCACTTTGATCATCATGAGTACCCTTGGTGAAATTTGAGACAGCGTTTGTTTAATCAGCTTCTACAGCTCTGAAAGGGCACGTCCAAAACCTACCAGCGGCCACAGAGCGGGACGTTCATCTCGCTGGGTTCTTTCAGGCTGGAGGATGATGAAAATGAAGTAATGAGCCGGGACGTCCTGCTAGCGCCTCGCGCACCTGCCGGAACGTCCCAGCCGCTGCGTGCAGCAGATGAAGTGTCTCTGTGTTCTTGTCTTTTCCCAAATGCGGTCAGACTCAGATTGTCACAGAGCGGTCATATGTTGCCCACTGAAGGTAACAGCAAAACTCTCTCTCCCTCCCTTTCCCTCCCTTCTTCTCGCCCTGGTTCATTCATGAAGCAATGAGGCATGTTAATAGGATGAGCTGGGACCTTTCCAACAGGCTCACGTATCCGCCCACTCTCTTAGTAATGTTACAGACCTTTGAAGTCCAGACTCAAACGAGATTTGGTTGATTTGAGGTGAAAATATGCAGTAGGTTTACTGAGGCAGGAGAGGCACTGGAGGACCGAGACTCACTTAAGCTCAGATCATTAGCATCGTCGCCATGGCGCCGTGAGGCAGGGGGGACTGTGATCCGCCCATGCACAGAAGGTCCCGCCTCCACAGGGACAGAATGAAACTCCATTTCCGTCTCCGCTCTCCCT
>JAGXOD010000024.1:4907500-5040000 GCA_020368025.1 Brachyhypopomus occidentalis | reverse complement strand
CCTTTTGGTCAGGAATCAGAGTTGAGGAATTAAAAGCATGACTTGTTTGCACCGTTGATCCAAAATAACCTCAGAAAGACACTTGCGCTGAGACAGATCCATTACAACCGCACAGACACGTTCAAGCAGGAGATTTGCCACACTCAGAAAGTTAGGAAACCTCATCAAATAATCTCGTACTTGCTGTAATGAGTTCAGTTGGAAAGCCGGGCCAGTGCCAGAGTGGAGGAACAGGAATGTTCAGAACTCAACCACGTGGTTCAAACATGACCCTGGAGATCTTCACAAGCTGCTAGGCTGACGACAGCTCTCAACAAGCCAGCTAAGTCGCCAATCTCTCTCATTCTCTCACTTTCTCTCTCACTCTCTGTCTCACTCTCTGTCTCACTCTCTGTCTCACTCTCTGTCTCACTCTGTCGCTTTTGTTCTCACTATTCTTTCTTTTATTTTCTCTCTCTTTGTCCTGACTTTTCTCTTTCTCTCTCTCCTCTCTCACTCACTCTGTCTCACTCTCTCTCGCTTTTGTTCTCACTCCTCTTTCTTTCTTTTTCTCTCTCTCTCCTTTCGTTCTTACTTTTCTTTCTCTCTCTCCCTCAGCCACTGCTGCATACAATACTTATCCCACTAGCTTCCCAGGAAACAGGACAAGTCAGAGAAGAGAAACAGGACCGGTCCTCCCTCCTCCCCTCTCTTCTGTTCCCCTTAACAAAAGCACGTTTACTCTCTCCCTCTCTCTCTCCCCCAGCCGTGCATTATTCCCCACTTCAAAAACAGTTTCCAGAGAAACGGCAGCGGCCAAACTTTGAGCAGTGCGGTGTCTGTGCGAGCTGCGTTGGTGCGGAGCCTCTTACCGTGCGGGCTGTGTTGGTTGTTCTCCAGGCCGGGGGGGCTGCAGGCTCCCAGCTCCGCCAGGCGCCGGCTGGTGGCCGACAGCTCGGAGCGCAGGTTGGTCACCTCCTGGCTGGCGGACTGGATGGCCCCATCGATGCGCTGTGCCAACTGTTTGTTGTCTTCCATCATCTTCAGGATCTTGCCCTGCGAAGCGGGTCCACACAGAGGAGCATGGTGTCAGACGCGCCGCGGGGGACACGCCGCTGGACCCCTCCGCGTCTCTCTGCCTCCTCCGCCCCCGCCGGGTGGAGTGCGCATACACCGCCCGCCACCTCACGGCCCGCGGAGACGTACGATCCCAGCGGAGAGCTTCCTTCCCTCTCCCCGCCCCTCCGAGACCGAAGAGCCCGCCGCTACCTGTTGTCTGACTGCGTGTGTGTGTGTGTGTGTGTGTGAGTGTGTGTGTGTGTGTGTGAGAAGGAGAGCGGCAGCGTTGAAAAAGCGAGTGTGAGAGTGTTGCTGAATGGCTGCTCTCTCCGGCAGCTGCTCCAAGAGGGGACCCAGTGCACCGAGAGATGACACGCTCGCTTTTAAATGGAACATACCATGTGCTCCAGAACTGGGGGGGGGGGGAGGGAGGGAGGGAGGCAAGGGGAGGGTGAGGGAGCTAAAGTGCAGCCTTCCTAAAAACTCCTCGAACTACAGCCTCTGCCTTCTAGATCACAGAGTCCTGCTGCAGTTTGTCAGGATTGGGTAATGTGCTTGTCTGCACTGCTGTGAGAGAATGAGGCAGGCGTTCTCCGAGCCTCTGCTGATCAAAGAGCTTAGCCGAGCTAAACTGCAGTCAAGCTGGCTACGGCTCATCTCGCGTGTTTTTTTTTCTCTCTTCCTCATGTTCACAGGCGTACGCGCACACACCCTTTCCTTCATTCTTCATTACATATTCATTCTTTTGTCCCTGACAAATTCTCCCCCACTCTCGAGGTTAGAGAGAAGGGGGGTGGGTCAGGGAGAGAAACAGCAGGGGGGGTGGGGGTGGGGGGTGCAAGCAGACATAGAGAGAGGAGGGGCAACACAGAAAGAGCAAGGGGAAGAGGAGGGAGTGAGAAGAGGGAGGGAGGGAGAGAGGGAGGTAGAGAGGGAGAAAGAGAGGGAGAGAGAAAGAGAGGGGGAGAGAGGAGGAGGTGGGAGAGAGGGAGAGAGAGGGAGGGGGGAGGGAGGGAGGGAGGGGGGGAGAGGAGGGAGAGGGGGGGAGGGAGAGAGAGAGAGAGGGGAGAGAGGGGAGAGAGGGGAGAGAGGGGAGAGAGGAAGCACGCTCCTTCTGCAGTGGGTACAACAGCTGCCCTGTCGCTCCGCCCTCTACAGACAGGAAGTTAAGACAATTCCACTGCAGCACACAGTCAGTAAACCGAGGCTGCCTGTTCTAACCATGGAGTGGTTAAGAGCAGGTCCAACACACGTCCACACACGTCCAACACACGTCCACACACGTCCAACACACGTCCACACACATCCACCAGTGCCATAAAACAATCCTGTTTGCGTTTGTGGTGACAGGATGACTGTGCTCCCACTAGCTGTTTGGTGACACCGCCTGTCACCCTCCTGGAACAGGGATGTGTTGTTACTGGTTTCTCCATCGCCCCCACCCACCTTACCCCACACATCTTACCCCACCCACCTTACCCCTCACCCATCTTATCCCCCCACCCATCTTACCCCACACACATCTTACCCCACACCTACCTTACCCCACACCTACCTTACCCCACGCCTACCTTACCCCACGCCTACCTTACCCCACGCCTACCTTACCCCACGCCATCTTACCCTGTGCCCTCTTAACACGGATATCACAATCCAGTCCACACTAGTGGTTGTTCACATTCCACACTAACTGAATTATGGAAAAAATGTGTGTGTGTGTGTGTGTGTGTGTGTGTGTGCATATGACTGTCAAACTATTATCTTTTTTTATGTTACCACAAAACCTGTGTGATGAACTGTGATTAAGCATGTTTAAGTCCCATGAAGAACTTTCTGTGCTTGTCTCCAAACACAAACTCTGTCCGGTGTTACAATCGAACTAAACAACCATCTCTTTCACGGACTTAAAATGAAGACAGCTCGAAGTTGAACGACAATAACGGAACAGTTTAACACGCCTTGGCTTTTTTGTCAAATGCTTGGCTGTAGAGTTACACACAATACCCTGGAATTTTGCCCTGGAATTACGCCCTGGAATTTTGCCCTGGAATTATGCCCTGTGGAAGCAAATGGGAGGTCATTTTTAGACCTTGTCTGTAACTTTAAAAGCATTTTAATAAATATCTGAAGCACAAACAATATCCTAAAACATTGTAAAGTGCTCTCAAGGCTCATTGTAATATGTGTTTAAGGTGTAACAGTGGGGCACTTTAACACTAACCAGAACAATAAAGACAAAATAAAGCCTTAATGTTGTAATTCTGTGGTAATGAAGTTTATCATTTAACAGGCAAATATGGCGGTGGTCAAAGCGTTGATGTTAGTCCACATTAGAGCTCACTTCAAGTGCTGACTGACAACAGCAGACTGAACACAGGCAAATTCGGCTCTGCAGTGATAAGTCACAGACGCTGTTCTGCTGTGATATTTCACATCACCAGCACAATGGCGGCACAGAGCTGACTGGCACCGTTTGAGACCCAAGGAAACCATTGTAATGTTGTCCTTTCTTCTCTAATGTTTACGCTCTGGGTACCATAGCGAGTTATGCTGGCTGTCTCACGCGGACGGCACGCTGGTCTCACGTGGCTGTCTCACGCGGATGGCATGCACTGGCCTGGAGCTGGAGGGACACACTCGAACAGGTACTGCACACTGCAGCAGAGCATCATGGGATTATCTGACAGCAACTCCTATGGTAACCATGACATCGCTAAGGGCAAGACAGGCCTGATGAAGATGAGCAGGGAAACATACTTAATGTGATTTAAAAAAAAAAAAACAGGAGAAAAACCAAATAGGTTTCGTTGTTTACTACTGTAGTTTGTGCGAAATGAACGGTATTAAATCGTACTACACGATAACGATGGATAACGAAGGACAGCGAGTTTCCCTGTTACAGTTACAGATGGCTTTAATTCTATTGTTCACAGAGAATGAAGTATTTTGAGAACACGCATGTCTTTGGGGACAGGGCAGTGTACAAAGTGTCTCATATTCCATCCTGTAGGAAGGAGGGAGGGCCTGTGAGACAAATGTCCCTGCCACCCCAACCGAGACAGCGCTGCACTGGAAGACATGGAGAGGATGAAGAGAGGGTGAAGACCACCTCTGGGCCCGGAGACCTGTGCTCTTTGGTGAAGATCTTTAACAGCCTGTGAGCCCTTCGTAACATCAGGTCCAGACGAGCTCCAGCGTCTGCTGCCACACGCAGCACAGCACCTCGCTCACCCGAACCCGACTGGCCGGTCTCGCCTGCATGAGCCAGTCGGGACCCAGAAGCTCTCAGCTCGTCTGTTTACTGCTCTCAACACGACTTCTCTCTGCCAGCCACGATTAAAACACTGTGATTCAGAGCCAGCGTGCTGGGTTCCAGCGTGACGCCGCTCTGGATCCGGACAGCCGTGCAGAGTTCTGGACATCTGGAATCAGGGACAGAGTCTTCATGACGGCCACCATGTTGTTCTGATGATTTTCATAACTTATGACTGTGAGTAATGGAGCAGGATGTCTGCAGAGCGGAAAACATTCATTCAAAATAACCAATATACCTTGCTTCTAATTATGATAATAAAATGGCAATTTATCACCACACATGATTTAGGAGGAAACTTCCTGGGCAACTTTCTCATCGGCGCCTGCTAGTGTTCAATCGAACAGCTTTCCAAATGTCTGTTAGTTTGTTCGCTGGCTCACAGTACAAGGAGATTGTAATTAAGGGAGTTCCAAACGGGCACTTAAAAACCACATTGATAAACAGTCCCTATGACTGGCTGCCTGGGTTAATTGAATATTGACTCATCCACAGTAAACTGGAATCTCTTTTGCTTTTCTTCTCAAACATCTGGGTGAAGTCAGACCAGAGCCCTACTATTTATAAAGCTTCTTTATCTGGGAACTGTGAGAAAATACTTTGTCTGCCAACTTTGCTTCCTCACATGTCAAACACAGCATGTTTGGGGGGAGGGGTCATGGGTGTGTGTAGGGTCAAGGATGTTTCCCAGCAGCCCGTGAGAGAAGCAGTGTCACATCCTCTCATGGAGAACAGTCCACAGCTTCTCTCTCACAGAGAACAGTCCACAGCTTTTCTCTCACAGAGAACAGTCCACAGCTTCTCTATTCACAGAGAACAGTGCACAGCTTCTCTATTCACAGAAAACAGTGCACAGCTTCTCTATTCACAGAAAACAGTGCACAGCTTCTCTATTCACAGAGAACAGTGCACAGCTTGTCTATTCACAGAGAACAGTCCACAGCTTTTCTCTCACAGAGAACAGTCCACAGCTTCTCTCTCACAGAGAACAGTGCACAGCTTCTCTATTCACAGAGAACAGTGCACAGCTTCTCTATTCACAGAGAACAGTGCACAGCTTCTCTATTCACAGAGAACAGTGCACAGCTTCTCTATTCACAGAGAACAGTGCACAGCTTCTCTATTCACAGAGAACAGTCCACAGCTTCTCTCTCACAGAGAACAGTCCACAGCTTCTCTCTTCACAGAGAACAGTCCACAGCTTCTATTCACAGAGAACAGTCCACAGCTTCTCTCTCACAGAGAACAGTGCACAGCTTCTCTCTTCACAGAGAACAGTCCACAGCTTCTCTCTCACAGAGAACAGTCCACAGCTTCTCTCTCACAGAGAACAGTCCACAGCTTCTCTCTCACAGAGAACAGTGCACAGCTTCTCTATTCACAGAGAACAGTGCACAGCTTCTCTATTCACAGAGAACAGTGCACAGCTTCTCTCTCACAGAGAACAGTCCACAGCTTCTCTCTCACAGAGAACAGTCCACAGCTTCTCTCTCACAGAGAACAGTCCACAACTTCTCTCTCACAGAGAACAATCCACAGCTTTTCTCTCACAGAGAACAGTCCACAGCTTCTCTCTCACAGAGAACAGTCCACAGCTTCTCTCTCACAGAGAACAGTTCACAGCTTTTCTCTCACAGAGAACAGTCCACAGCTTCTCTCTCACAGAGAACAGTCCACAGCAAGTTGCCACTTTCAATCTTTTAAAAAGAGTAACGCACGAGACTCAGGAGTTGGGTTCCTGTGTCCGAGGGCTCAGCTGTCAGCTCTGTTCTCGCTGATTCACATGGCGTTCACTGAACATTCGATCAGTTGTTCAGTCCAGATCTTTCTATAATCAACACGGACAACATTCTGCATATATGTGAATACTATTTCATGCAGTAGCTACATTTAGACTGATGAAGAGTCCAGGTAGTATTGCTCTAGAGTCTGAATGGCCTAAAATCCATTTTGTGAAAAATACATAGATTGCCTTATATGGAGATGAAGGTGTGTAGACGTGCATGGTATCCGCGGTTACGTCTCTGAGGACACCAGCTAAGGTCACGACTAGTTGTTTTTTTGGGGAATATGTTTTCACTTTCATCCTAACAAAAGTTGTCTCTAAAGCGTAAAGATTTGCGCTGATACAACCCTCCCTTCTCACCCTCGAATTCTGACTGTGGAAAGACGCATTTCTAGTCTGACCAGAACTTCACCCTAGCAGTCATCAGGTACAGTAAAACTCCAAACCTCACACTCTACACGCTGCTTGTATGTATAATGTAGTGCCACAAAGACATGAGGGCAGGTAATATCACAACAGCGTGTGTGATTGGCTCTTCCGAGTCCCGTGAGGTTGAACTCAGTGGCTCCTAAAGACAACAAACAGGAAGATGGAGGCATCCCAACCTGCACTCTGCATGTGTGTAGCACCATGGCAGACTGATGGAGACTGTGAGTCCTGATGGAGGTGGAGTGGAGAAACCCTTCTACACACTCCTCTTCCTCACTACCATGACTCCACATCACCATGGCAATACGTGGACTGGTCTCCAGAGTGACAAACAGAGACAACACACCTACCCATGAGATAAATGACAGATTCACAAGAAGAAGCACTTCAGACAAATAATACAGCGTCTGTCCTTGCGTTGGCAAACAGCTAATGAGAAGCACCACAGAGTGTGAACAATAAGAACAGCGTGAAATAAACAGGTTAGGAAATATTCGCTTGCAGGTCTGGGTGTGTACATGTGTACCGTGTGTACCGTGTGTACCGCAGAACTGTAAAACGGTTAACATACGCAATTTCATTCATGGCTCGTCACAGATCACACATTGCTTTTCACAACCGCGACTCATTCTTACATCAAGCGAACAATATCACTCAGGCTCCGACGCCGATCGTGCGTAGCCGCGCCGGCCTGACCAGGAAGCTCGTGCTCAGCGGCAGATAAGGCCGCCGTGAACGAGGCAGGCTTACGCACTGAGAGAGATAACGGCAGCAGCTTCACTTCAGATAAGAGTTCTTCCCATTAGAGAATCCCGCTCTGTTTGTTCCTGTCTCCGTTCTTCTCTCCGATCTTCTCTGCGGTGATGGCTCGTGCAGCCTACCATATTAGATCGCACCTACATTCGCCACGTCCTGACACAGGTCTTTACTCGCCAATAACGCACGCACACACACTATCTCGCACGTGCGGCCTGCAACGGCGTGGGATTTGATGGGGACGACAATAACACAGAGCTGGAATCCTGCTGCTACTTTCAGACATCTTGCCACAGCGCTGGTCGAATGCAAACCCGATCGAATCTGGGGAAGTAATATATTCAGAGAGCATCTCTATAGGCAACAACTGTACACATTCAAACGAACTCTCGGATATTTCGTTCCTAGAGGCACCAGTCAGTCCACAAGTCCAAATCACACGAAACTCCAAAGAGCTCAATCTTGATGTTCCAACCAGCAAACATACAAGTTAATAACTTACAACCCAAACATAGGGGCGTCGTTCTGCGAGGCTTCTGCTATAGGGGTCTGTTCAAAGCCAAGTGCTCAGGACCCTGCGTGATTTCCCAAGAGCGGCGAGGCAGTAGTCGCCCGGGCGGTGGCTGTGGGCTGTGGGATGCAGATGACAGGATGGCTATAATGGCTTGTGAGCCGGGTAAGTGCAGCTGAAGAGTACAGATGCTCGCGCATTATCCTCTGCCAGGTCCGCCCGGCAACAGAGGGCCGTTACTGACAGTGACAGGAGTAATTGGCCTCTTCTGACAGACAGGTCTGACAGAGGTGCTCCCGAATCCCTGACTGGGATTGCCAAGCTGGACAAGTTTCGTCAAAAAGAGCGAACAGACGGAGGAAGAGGATGGGACGTCTGGAGTGTGATGACGCGGAGGGGGGGGGGGAGGAGCCTGATGAAAGCCAATCCGAACTCGGCTTTTTCATAATGGTTTTGGCTGTAGAGCCGTTACCCATGTTCGCACCAGCCACAGAGCATCAACTTTCGGCCCCACAGATCCGTAGACCGGACGGAAGATCCTAACGTCCTGATTATTACCTAATGACGAGCACGTCTGATGCTTTTCCGATTGGCCCTGGAGGATAAATAGCTCCATTAGAAGGTTGTTCACTTGTGTAATAGTAAACTGTGTGTCGGGAGAAAAAGAATCGATGTCCTGGGAAGGGTTGAGAGCACATGAGCACGACCTGATGGGTGATGGGGCGACTGGAGTGTGAAGGCCAATGGACAGCAAGTGTTAAAAAGTGACATCGTGCAAGAGTGGTTTGCATATATATGTATATATATGTAAATGTCCAGCATGCATATGCATACATACAGACATCAGTACAAATAATATAAATACCAAAAAATGATGAATATTACAATGTTTTTCTAATGAGTCAACCTACCCACAAAGCTACCATAAAATATAGATGAGTTCTTTATTATTCTGCGCTCTTTACTGACCCGCATTTGGGGGAGAAAAATATTTAAACTGTCAAATTGTCACGCTGGCGAGAGGACGAAGATGCTGAGTCCAACGTTGTTCTTTACACAACTTTTATTTTCAATAAACATAGAGTTTAGCGCAATGCGCTTTAAACACGTAGCACACTCACACGATTCAAAAACAAAGACGAAAGCACAGGGACACTGTGCAAGCACACATTAAATAGACGAACGACACTACCCCCTTGTGATGACGAGACGAGCCACAGGTGAGACTGAGGAACACACCCACACCTACACATCCACGGAATTACATATAAGGACATAGACGACATGAACACACGCCCAAAGGGAGGGGTCCGGGAGCTGTAGCGTGACAGAGCCCCCCACCAAGGGCAACCACCGCCCCCCGGGTTGCCCAGCGCAGCTGTAAAGCCCCGACCCGCATCTATGGACCGACCCGGGACTGCCGAGCACTTCCGTGGGCGGGAGTCGACTCCTCCGCGAGGGGCTCCACCGCGTCAGCGCCTAGAACACCCTCCCCGGGAAGACAGGGGAGAACACGTTAAACAACGGCAAACACATAGGAACGAACACACACACAGGCACACTCAACAACATGGGCATAAACGGGAAGAGGGATTGGGGAGAAACACCGGGACAGACACAAAAACAGGCATAGATAGCGGCGGACACCACGGACCAGACTTCCACGTCTGGTTTCCCCGCAAACACAGGCGGGGGGCTTTCCTGGCGGAGCCGGTTTAAACTCCTCTCCTTCACCACCTGGAGCAGTGGCCGAAGGTCCAGGTTCCGCCGTGGCCCGGGCTGGCGCCGGTTTCCGGCTCCGGGCTTGCCGCTTTAAGCCCCGGTGCAGTGGTCGAAGGTCCAGGTCCCCCCTGCGGCCGAGGCTGGCGCCGGTTTCTGTCTCCGGCTTGCCGCGTTTCGCCCTCCGGTGCAGTGGTCGAAGGTCCAGGTCCCCCTGGGCCGAGGCTGGCGCCGGTTTCTGTCTCCGGGCTTGCCGCGTTTAGCCCTCCGGTGCAGTGGTCGAAGGTCCAGGTCCCACTGCGGCCGAGGCTGGCGCCGGTTTCTGTCTCTGGGGTTGCCGCGTTTCCTCCTTACTACTACCACTGGAGAGCGGGTGCTCATGGGGAGTCAGGTTCACTGCCCTTTTCTTCCGCCTCTCCGTGGATCCGCCCCCGGTTCCACTCTCCAAACTTCTACGAAAACTTCCTCCGAGTCTCCTTCTACCATCGAGGGCGCAATCACTCCTCATACTCGCGATCCCTCCCCTGTCACTCTGGTCCCAATCCATCACCCCCTCCAAAGTAGAGCTAGTGGCATAATCCATGTCTTCCTCCTCATCGGAAAGTAGCAGGGCGCCTCCAAGCAGTTCGGATGCCTTTGCCCTCGTACTCCTCCTCTTCCTCGTCAGCTTCTTCTGACGGAGGCGGGCTGGCCTCGCTGCCGTGTTCTCTGGTGGAGAACGAAAATACCCAGATGGGGAAGGACTGGTCTCCTCATCGTAATACTCGGTGGGGGCCGAGTACACGGATGGGGAGGACTGGCTTCTTCACCGTAATACTCGGTGGGGGCCGAGTACACGGACGGGGAGGACTGGCTTCCTCACCGTAATACTCGGTGGGGGCCGAGTACACGGATGGGGAGGACTGGCTTTTCACCGTAATACTCGGTGGGGGCCGAGTACACAGATGGGGGAGGACTGTCGTCCCTCTTCCTCACTAGTGGCGGTGTTTGCCCCCCGCTGTAAAAAGCGAGAGCAGAAACACCGTCCCTGTGCCCTCTTTGGACTCTTCCGTCTGGGGGGCGCAACTTCGCCGCTGGGAGGTCCTGCTCAGGGCCTCGTCCCAAGCTGGCGATAGAAACCTGCCAGTCCCTCTTCCTCGGCTTCACGCTCGCAGCGAATGAGGTAATCATGTACTACCTCCGCTGCCGCCTCCTCTGAGTCACTACAGAGGTAGGCGCCTTTGAACCTCCACCTCGCCCTTGGAGGTCTCCCCTCTGGCTGTGCGGGACTGCCGGGGAGGGCGCATGTCGGTGCTGGCCCTTCCTTTTTCCCCCTTTCTATCCCCGTACGTAGCCAGGCATCTTCTCCTACGGCTCGCCTTTATGTCACGCTGGCGAGAGGACGAAGATGCTGAGTCCAACGTTGTTCTTTACACAACTTTTATTTTCAATAAACATAGAGTTTAGCGCAATGCGCTTTAAACACGTAGCACACTCACACGATTCAAAAACAAAGACGAGCACGGGACACTGTGCAAGCACACATTAAATAGACGAACGACACTACCCCCTTGTGATGACGAGACGAGCCACAGGTGAGACTGAGGAACACACCCACACCTACACATCCACGGAATTACATATAAGGACATAGACGACATGAACACACGCCCAAAGGGAGGGGTCCGGGAGCTGTAGCGTGACACAAATCTGTTTGCTATCAAGAAATCTCAAATCTTTTTATGTTTAATTAATGTAGTGAATACATTCTAAAAAGTATTCCCCACAGCATCATAAGTATGACCAGATGTTCAGTGAATTCAATTGAATATGAAAAAGAGGAGCTGTCCTCTGCATGTATATAAGCTAACACCAACCGTTCTATCTACAAAGTGTCAGTACTTTTGGTTATTCACAGGATGACCATGTTGGTGTTGATGATGGTGACGGTGTTGGTGTTGATGGTGGTGTTGGTGTTGATAGTGGTGAAGGTGACTCAACTCTCTCCTCTCAGTCCACAGGGTGAACTCATTACACATAATACTCGTCTGAGGTGCTAATGTTTATGTTTCATTTATATAGTGAAATTAATATCCACCTGTCTGAAGGTGCAGATGTGCTACCGGCTTCAGTGAAGAACCGAAGCTCGTTCGGAGGGCTGAAGGAACAAGTTGGAGTCAGCAGTTCTGGTCAGAAGCTCTATGGCAAACCCGAATACACATGCTGAGAAACGGTTCAGAACCAGGAGGATCACGGAGGCCTGTAGAGGTTCATAAATCAAACAGCTCTCATCACTACAAGCTAAAAGCGCCTCAATGGCCAGAATTTAGTGCAGAGTGGCTTCCAACTGTTGTCATCTCAGCCTAACGTGTGTGAGAGCCGAACCTTATGGCTCTAAGGAAGGCTGTAGGCAGAGGAAGACATGTTGATTAGGCCTTCAATGGCCTCTCATTGATCTTTTACATTCTAGTAGAGAAAACAATCTATTAGGTTGGATTTCGCTCAACGCTGCAACAGATCAATGTGAACTTATTGTTATATTTATATTATATTATATATTGTAAATTATGTAGAAATCACCACTAGCTTATGTAGTGATACGACATGCATCCTGTAAAGCACGTGAGCTCATCTGCTCAAGAGAACAGTGGAAACAGGAAGTAAAAAACTACAGGAATATTTTTCCAAAGGAGACATTGGATACCTTATTTTAAGCTTTGGGAACACAGAGGTGAAGGTTTCTCGTTAAGAACGTCAATTATCCGAGTCATGCGTCTGCAGCAGATCAATCCACCTCACCAGAACCAGGACCAAACGTGTGTAAAGGAAGCAGGCGTGAACGAGGTCCTGGGCGAGACGGCTGAGAGAGATGGAGGCACTAACCTGGACAAACTTGGAAACGTAGTGAGAGCTGTTTAACTGCAAAAAAAATAGTTTACTCAGTGGAGCTGGACTAAGAAAGCTTTCTACAGACTTTATATATTATATATAATATATATATTATATATATATATGCTTTATAGTTTGCTGAATACAGAGAAAGTGTTCTATGTGAATTGAGCCTAAAGAATAATTGTAGATAGAGATGAATTTTAACCTTTATATGTTAACAAGTAGATGGTGCAACATGAAATTAACAAAATAATAAAAATCTGTGATTTAGCCAATGTGAAGAAGATGAAATATTAAGAGATAAATGAAAGTTAAGGCAGGTGATGTACATGTTTAATGAGCACGAACAAGTAGTGACTGGCTTCACAATCTCACAATTTATACGCAAAAGCCGAGCACATTAATAGTTAAATAAGACCGTTGAAAGTTTAATACTCTGATAAAACCGCTGCTCTGCTCTTTAAAGGCACAGAGACACTCCAGCTCTGATATTATTCTGATATTATATAGTTTGGCTGGCAAAACTGGTTCAGTCAGAATATTTATTTATTTATTTGTTTATAGCTGTGGAGGAAAGTCTGCCAGCAGGTGAGCGTTTCAGAGGGGCCCTTTGAGGGTGGAGGCGTCGGTGTCATTTCTTTGTGGTTGGGCAGGGTTGCTGTGTTCATCTGGGTACATGTCTGTAGCTGGGAGTGTGATGTGCCTGGTTTTCACTCATTTCTTCTCTCTCTCACTACTGCCCCTCGCTGGCTGCTTAGTGTAACGTCCCAAACCTTCCAGACCCTTGATGGAAAAGTCTCATTGTGGCTTACAGGTTCAGGCTTCACTGTAAATATCACACCCATGTTTAAGGCTCTTCGTGACCTTCACTGGTACAGAGTCCCAGGGGGAGTCCCAGTTCAGCGCTGCCCAGTTCAGCAGGACAAGCTAATGAGCGGAGAGACGAGAGGTTGTCGTCACAGACGGCGTCCGTGGGCTCTGTCGCCCTGCGCTGCCGGGGATGCCCGCTGATGCCCGCTGATGCCCGCTGACGGCCTCTCTGTTCTATATGTTTGGCTTCGTTAGAGTCGGGGCAAATATGGCGCCGCTGAAAGAGACGCATGACTAGTGTTGCGATGGCCTGCTGGTGGGACGTTATGACAGAGCGGAGTGCCAGTGTAAACGATTAACACCCAGTGTATGTGTACACGCCGTAGGGGGGGGGGGGTTGGAGTGCTGCTGCTTCAGCTACAGGGTGGTACATGATGCAGCCAGAGCCCTGAAACAATCTGGGAAGCCTGGCGCTTCGCCCCGCCCATCACACGCCCATAGTCCCGCCCAAAGTCACGCCCAGTTACCTACAGACTGTGGGAGAGCTGTGGCTGGGCTGCTCACTGACCTCCTTCCCTCTCAGCCTTCATCTTCAGTGTGGCTCAGAATGCTAATCAGACCCAGAGGACACCGGAGAGATGTGCACACACACACACACACACACACACACACACACACACACACACACACCACACACCCTCTGCAGAGCTAAGGCCAGTCTCATTTATCCTGATCCTAGTGTTAACGTGGCAGCACAGTCAGATGGGTTTTCTTTTTAAGCAACTAAAGATTAAAGGATAAGTTCACGGTTTTTCAACCTAGACAAGATCTCAAACTTTGTTTAAATCATATATAGCACAACCTATGCAATAGATTTAATGCTGAGATATTTGCCACTAGCATAATACATTACAGTTGAACTTCTTTTAATCACATTACAGTTTCTGACTTACAATTTATTAGAATTTCATTAGTTGCTTTACTAATAGATTTGAATTGTGCATGTGACCAGTATAAGAGTGAGTGTGTGAGTGTGTGTGTGTGTGTGTGGAGTGTGTGTGTGTGTGTGTGTGTGTGTGTGTGTGTGTGTGTGTGTGTGTGTGTGTGTGTGTGTGTGTGTGTGTGTGTGTGTGTGGAGT
The DNA here is from genome assembly GCA_020368025.1 of Brachyhypopomus occidentalis. Taxonomy (NCBI): domain Eukaryota; kingdom Metazoa; phylum Chordata; class Actinopteri; order Gymnotiformes; family Hypopomidae; genus Brachyhypopomus; species Brachyhypopomus occidentalis. The sequence continues at coordinate 5,025,628 of JAGXOD010000024.1, read as the reverse complement.
GTGTGTGTGAGTGTGTATGTGTGGAGTGTGTGTGTGTGTGTGTGTGTGTGAGTGTGTATGTGTGGAGTGTGTGTATGTGTGGAGTGAGTGTGTGAGTGTGTATGTGTGGAGTGAGTGTGTGAGTGTGTATGTGTGGAGTGAGTGTGTGAGAGTGTGTTTGTGTGGAGTGAGTGTGTGAGTGTGTATGTGTGGAGTGAGTGTGTATGTGTGGAGTGAGTGTGTGAGTGTGGAGTGAGTGTGTGAGTGTGTATGTGTGGAGTGAGTGTGAGAGGAGTGCATGCACTTGAAATGACGTCCCACAGCCACTAAGGTCAGCCGGTGTGTCTAATCAGACGGCAGTGCTGAACTGACATGCCCCTTTGAGATGATGTTTACTGTGAATGACCAGTTCTCTTAGAAAGCCACAGAAATTACTTCTTGCCATTCTGGTATTTTTCAGTTAGTACGTTTACGCCTGGACAAATTATCAGTAAATTAATGAAGTGTGATCACATTTTCTACAACGATATGAGCAAAGTAATCTCTTTATAGTGTAATATGTTATTACTAATGTGTAATGGATTACTTTGCATAACCTGATGTTTGATATGCCTGCATACGTATGACCAATGACCAAACACCACGTTTACTGACCCTGCACACACAGCCAAGTCAGCAGTCTCACGGCAACACAGACTAGCTCGTTGATGGTGTTGAGTGCTACGCAGATCTGGAGAACAAGAGTTCGGGTCACGCGCTGAGATAACTCCAGACTCCAACACGAGAGCTTGTGGGGTGGATTTTTAAGTGATGTGTTTAGCAGAAACCTAATAGTGAATGACAAATGTTGCCACATTAATAATTACACAGGGAAGAACTAAACTAATTACAGACTGGCATGAAACTGGAAGCCCCTGCTCTCACAGAGGGAGGCCATATGTCTGGCTGTTACCTCCAACTGCCATTCAGTATAACTGCACAAAAGTCGGCCCCCTCCTCCGGGGAGATGCTCCACACACTTATCCTCAGTCATCTCATTTATCAGAGCCTGTCCATATGTGATGTTCAGAAGTGGAGATCACCTAATACAGCCGCCAGAGCTCGGGGAATGATGAATGTCAATTATTTAGTGGTGTATCTTGGAGGATGTTAGCGATAATCCCCCTCATATAATCCTCCTCCTCTCCTTAATGGAAAGAGACTCTCTCAGACCAGACCAGCCCCTCGTGTCCCTTAGACGTGATCCATGTGAACGCCGTCACCACAAAGCTTGCTGACTTGATTTAGAACAAGCAATTCCTTATTTATCAGATAATGAAATGTGTCTCAGAGCAGCTTGTGTGGAAATGAAGTGAACACCGATGACTTTGCAGGACCACCAAATACACGGGACTCTCAAGACGACCTAGAACCTGCCCGTCTAAAATGCAGTGAAGATCATTACGATCATAGTAATGTTCAGGAGCATGTAGGGGTGCAGAAATGTAACCCAAACATCTCATCAGAGATGGGACCTCTGTTCTGGACACGAGCGTGGCCTCTCTGCAGAAGGCCACAGAGGTGAAAGGTTATCAGGACACTTGAGAAGTCATGCCCTCTGTGCAGCTCTGAGGAGGGGCTCAGAGATGTTCACCAAACTACTCGAGTTATGAAGCAAGTGTAAATATCAGCATCCACTGCCTTTCCAAGCCAGCTTTGACGTCGAGGTGTCCGTAGTCCCTGGTGAGTGCGGAACGAGAAGCACGTTCTCAGTGCTTCAGGACTTCAGCTGACATCCTCATGTGCGAGACGTGAGCAGACGTGACTGTCAGAGAATGAACGTCAGTGGAGCTGATCATAACGGAGGACAGACGGATGTGCTGGTGTCTCCACCTTCTCCGCTCCGTGCAGATTGATCAACAGGTCTGTCCTCTGGCCTCTCAGAGTTGGAGCGCACGTGACCCGTTACGCCAGAGACGTGAGACATCTGAGCTCACGTGCCCACGGTGACGACTCCCCCTGCTGCTCAGATCCCTCTCTGCCATTACAGATGAATTCGCTCAGTTTTGCGATGGAGCCGCCATACTAAATGAACCCCGGCAGACGCCTCTGCAAAGTTTACGTCTCAGAAACCGCAGCTAATATAAAACCATTAACTGCTTCGTCATGACGACTGCTTCGCCACGACGACTGCTTCGCCACGACGACTGCTTCGCGTTCTTTTCGAGCCTGTGTTTTAGTCTGAGCTTCGGATTCTGCTTTAGCTCAAGCCAGAGTTAAGGTCAGCATCTGACCGCTGTAATTTGCTCAATAACATTAGACTCCATTGGCTAAAAGGTCAACTACAGAACGATTGCATAAACCGGTCACAAAATCGATAAGCTCCAAAACACTCAAGATTTTTCCATTTAAAATAATAACACATTTGTGTTATTGGTGACCTTGGCATTTCGGCTCCTCTTTCCCCAGCTGCTCCCAGACGGGCGGGGCTGTCGATTCAGTTCAAACACCGATGCAGTTCTCAGTTCTGGCTTCAGCAGACCATCTGCACTGTGCATGCAGCACATAAATCAGTTCATCTGACCAAATGTGGCAATGCACCTGCTGAGACTCCAGTACAGTAGCGCTAGCGTGCGAAGCTAATGTCCAGAAGCGGGAGGGGGCAGTACTCCCACTGATCTCCCTGTTCTCCTGCACTGTAAAGCACAGAACTGCCCCAACACCTGTCAGTTACACTGACGTTACACGCGCTCCACTGCACCAGAGTGCTACACACGTGTTCTCCATCTGCATTTCTGTCTCTGAAAGGACATTGGGGTGGTGCTGTCCTTAAACTCCAGCCTATTTGTACTAGCAGGATTAGTTGTCCAAGGCCACAGCAGTGCACTTCTCTAACTCCCTCTGGCTAAGAGTCTCTGCCAAATGCTGTAAATATAAATGTAAATGCCTGTGAGCGGGTGTCCTACAAAGATAAGCACATGTGCATGGCTTAAAACCCCAGGCAGGGATCTCTAAGGTGAGCACCGCCCGATCTGTAGGCGCCCCTGATCATATCTGCGCTTGAGAAAGCACCAGAGAAACACTCCACACACGGAGGACTTTCAGACCGAGGACGCCGTACTCCACAAATCACTGCTGCCTCATCCAGGTTGCTACAGGCAACCTGCGAGTTCCACGTCACAGACAGAGCAATGAATGTTCTGTGGACGAGACAAAAATGGAAAGTTTTGTTCGATTTGTGGAGCGTTTTGCTTAGGGACGGTGCATATGAGACACTGCACGCTACCAAACATCAGAACGGCATCCCAACAGTGAAGCAGGATGTGGGAATATAATAGCGTGAGTTTGCATTACTGCCTGGGGCTCTATATGGCTGACAGTCACCGTGAGACCAATAAATTCCGACTCGTATGAAGAAACTCTATAGCAGAATGTCAGAACATCTGTCTAGAACCTCGTATAGACCCGACGGTAACCTGTGCAGCCAAATTCTGTGATCCGCCACATATTCAGTGTGAATGTGTGCCACCCATGAGCCTCGGTGCTGTAAAACACACCACAAGCACTCGAGGACGGAGGCCTCTTCTCAGACCCCTGCACAGCAAAATGTGTGCATGCCTGGAGTGGTTGTAGAACATCAAACCCTTCACTCGCACTGTGAAACACATGCAAGTTGGGTTTGTAATAGGTCTGTGCATGCAGACGTATTTTAACGACATTCGTCGTCCTTGCCCGAGCGCTTTTGTCTCCCCCGTTCGCAGATCCGTGTCTCCCGAGATGTTTGCCCCATTCGCAGAAATGTGTGCGAGAAGCAGAAATTGTGTGAGAAACATTCAGCCCCCTCGGGGATGGAGAAATAACAGCGCGGCCAGCCGCATAACGTCATAGCGCGTCGCAAAGTAATGCAGTGGCAGAAAAATGAAATTACCAAACACATCAGCCACATCCCACACATCCTATCAGCTGAGATGCTCTGCAGGGAGAGACGGAGAGAGGGAGAGAGAGAGAGAAAGAGAGAGAGAGAGAGTGAGAAAGAAGGAGAGAGAGGCACGGCAGAGTGAGCAGAGCCTGGAGGGGCTTTTCTACCTGCTGCTGGTGCCCATTACGGTTAACACAGTCCTGTTTCTGCCCCGTGCCTCTCTCTACCCCACAGTCCTACACCGTGGGAGTGCAGGTGGACCTGTAGTGGGGGCTGGTGGACGTCAGCACTGCATTTCTCAAATGAAGTCTGTCAGTTGTTTATCGGCCGCTATGGGCCAAAGCGGTTTGCAATAACCAAGTGAAAAAGCATCACTGCGGAGCGTCTCCAGGGTTACTTACCTCACCGCACGTAGGTAACCGCCAACTATCCAGGAGTCACAGGGGTCACAGTGCACAGGGGTCACAGTGCACAGGGGTCACAGTGCAGCGTTACAGGAGAGTCATTATGGTGCCCAGGAAGTATGCGTCAGATAAACCTGAGCGTCTCCTCCTGTCAGGGGGAAACCGTCCAGATGATAAATCCTTAAATCCCTCTGTGACAGAGTCAATACCCACCATAGTGTGAGGATCAGTCTAAAGATATCCACCCCATGGGCAACTCTCCCAGCCCACAGGGGAAATCTAGAGTCCCCTGATATGGTAGGAAGCCTATTAACATCCTCCAGCATCCAACACCTCTCCACATTATGCTTCTTCAAACCTGGGGACCTGCATATCGCTGATTAGCGATGCAAGTTCCATGAATTTCAAATTCTCCTTGCATTCAATTAGCGTTAAAAGTTCCAAACTTCTTCTCCTGCACCCAGTTCTCAGCAAAGAAAAGCAGAGTGCGTCCGATCATAAGCGCTGTCAATTCGACCCGGCGGGAGTCCGGTGAAGGCAGAGGGAGCAGCACTTCCCTGTCTTGCTTGGCCGTCGTCAGCTGCGTCACCCCCAGATAAAGAGCCCGGTTGTAGATTGAGGCGCCCCAGGCGAGCGGAGCTGTCGGGTTGGGTTCTTGGAACAGATTGGATTGGACCTGGTGGGAATCAGACGGCAGGGAATATCACTCCGGTCCTCGGGAGAAGATGGACAATACGCAGCGTCAGGACCACAGGGGTGGCAGAGAAACGGAACTGCTCGTGGAACGGCCCGCCTCCGGTAAAATATGGGTTTGGCTTGTGGAACTGGGCAGGGGACTGGTGGAACTGGGAACAGGGAACTGGGCAACAACGGCGAGGGGAACCGCTTTTGGAGAAACGGCTGAAAAAAAGACATGGTGGTGATAGAAGAGGAAGGTCTGCAGATGCAGAGTTACGGAGGAAAACTCCACTGAAAAGAGCCACAGAAATCTGAGTCAAACACACTAGAACGGCCTGGAAGAGATGGTCTCCATTAATGATTAATGTTAAACGCTGGTGGAGTAATCAGCAGAGAACCACGATGTTACAAATAAATGCAAAGCATCTCATTCAGCTGAAGAAGTGCTGAAGGTGAAATCTGTTATCTAAAGCCCACCAAAACCAATTATCACAGAAACAGGCAGTGCATACACAGAGCTTCATAATCGGACTTTTTGTTTTTTTTGGTTGTAAACAAACTGTTACAAACCATTTAAGCTTCAATCTCGGTTTACTGCAGAGCAGATCAAACAGAAGGACGGAGAGAGAGATGCCTCTAACCATTTCTGAACTCTGCAAAATTGGGGTGAGCATCACAGCAAAGGTCCGTGTGTATGAAAAATGCACCTGTGACTTGGTTCTTGGTCCCTCTGGAAATCTCCTCCTTGCTGGTGAGACTGTTATTATCAGCCTCAGGTATCTCCAACTGCTATTTTAAGGCAGATGTTTAATTACAAAGCCTTTATCTGAAATCTTTAATAGTTGCAATGCTTGAAACCGACATAAGTGACACCAACAGACCAGGTAATGTATGCCGTGTTACCTGAATGACAAACAAGCCATACAAGATAAAGGCAACGTTTCTCTATTCCTGCATGACGAGCCCAACGGATATAATGATACGAAGTATTTTTGCACCCTTAAAGTGCATGTGTTGCAGCTCATATAAAAGGTAGGGCTGCAGAAACCGTAATCTGAAACTATGCTTCCTCTCTGCTGTGGCTATCAGCACCTTCCCAAATGTCAATTGCTGTATCAGCGCTCTCTCAGTGTGATTAGACAAATGATGAACATTCTGTACAGTTTGACATATTTGTAATATCCACAAAAGTGTTGACAGTCATGTGACAGAACCTGCTCTGAAACATTACTTCAATAAGAATAACATTACTACAACAAAACCTGGACGAGATGATGGGAATAAATCCAACTCAAAGTGTGTAAAAGACAGGCCAACGTCATGCAGGTGCCATCTCGTTCCTGCTCGCCTCTACAACCCACATGTGACCTATGTGGAAGAGAAGAAACACAGACCCCACTGAATCAATAGTCCAACCATACAGTCCAACCACAGACGCTCCGCTCACACACACCCCATTCAGTCATGATTGGTCAATAATTAATTAACGAAGCAATTCTGCTGAAACTCCATAGTAGAATGGAATAAATTAGCACTCCCCTTTCATAACTGGGACTCCATGAAACTATATTTCCTAGCGCACAAAGTATTATCGACTTCAGCAGACCCACCATTTCTTATGAAAAGGACAAAAGTGGGGTTCATGGTTTCCTCGTGGCATGTGTTTGCTCTCACCACGCCCCCTGCTGGACGGTGAGGGTGCTGTTCAATGGTGCTCTCCTCCTGAGTCACTCATGCGTCACTTCTTGTGTAGTCCTGGGAAGTACACAACGTTTCCAGGGAAACAGGACAAAACAGCCCATTTGGACAGGGGTCCTGAGGTTTACAAAAGCTTCAGTTTCTTTCTCAAACGATTTGCTCCCTAATTCTCAAAGTATATGATCTCCAAAGCACTGTGTTAAACTCAAACACTCGCTGAGAGCTCACGGCTGCTTCTCCTCATACAAAGATCAGCTTCACGTCTGTGTACCACAAGCACTGATATTTGTGATAGCAGAGTGTCTGGGCAACGCTACCCTGTGGTGCTGAAGGCATACGCAGCTGTAAACAAAGTGTTTCAGGACCCAAATGCACCATCACATGCCCTGATGTTCTACTACCATCACATGCCCTGGTGTTCTACTACCACCACATGCCCTGGTGTTCTACTACCATCACATGCCCTGGTGTTCTACTACCACCACATGCCCTGGTGTTCTACTACCACCACATGCCCTGGTGTTCTACTACCACCACATTCCCTGGTGTTCTACTACCACCACATGGCCTGGTGTTCTACTACCATCACATGCCCTGGTGTTCTACTACCACCACATTCCCTGGTGTTCTACTACCACCACATGGCCTGGTGTTCTACTACCATCACATGGCCTGGTGTTCTACTACCATCACATGCCCTGGTGTTCTACTACCACCACATACCCTGGTGTTCTACAACCATCACATGCTCTGGTGTTCTACAACCATCACATGCCCTGGTGTTCTACTACCATCACATGCCCTGGTGTTCTACTACCATCACATGCCCTGGTGTTCTACTACCACCACATGCCCTGGTGTTCTACTACCACCACATGCCCTGGTGTTCTACTACCACCACATGCCCTGGTGTTCTACTACCATCACATGCCCTGGTGTTCTACTACTACCACATGCCCTGGTGTTCTACTACCATCACATGCTCTGGTGTTCTACAACCATCACATGCTCTGGTGTTCTACTACCACCACATGCCCTGGTGTTCTACTACCACCACATGCCCTGGTGTTCTACTACCACCACATGCCCTGGTGTTCTACTACCACCACATGCCCTGGTGTTCTACTACCACCACATGCCCTGGTGTTCTACTACCATCACATGCTCTGGTGTTCTACTACCATCACATGCCCTGGTGTTCTACTACCATCACATGCCCTGGTGTTCTACTACCATCACATGCCCTGGTGTTCTACTACCACCACATGCCCTGGTGTTCTACTACCACCACATGCCCTGGTGTTCTACTACCATCACATGCCCTGGTGTTCTGCTATGCAGCCAGAGAAGTGAATGCAGTATCTGGATTAGGGGTCAGGGACATCTTAACAGCTCCACACATACATTAAACGTGTACACCATAATGTTTTCTAGTTCAATTCCCATGTAAAACTGGAATTATAAAATGTAATTAACACAGCAGACTTAGTTGTTTTACTTTAAATGTCTGCACATTGAGTTATGTTATCCTCTTAAGCAAGGGCAATGTAACCTCTTTTTTACTGTGTGATGACTGAGGGTATATTTAATAAAAGATCAAAGTGCTTATGTAAATGAAGGGTGGGGCTAGACTGGGCTGTCACAGCCAATAAGCAGCTCTGTACCACAGTGGTCACAAGCTATGAGGTTTCCAGCCTTCATCAGCACAGAAGAACTCTGTAATGCACAAGAGCAGCGGCCCGAAAGACAGAGCACATACTGCCACGTCAACGTTCTGACCACACACACACACACACTCAGACACACACACACACACACACACACACACACAGTCACACACACACATTCACAAAGACAGAGCACATACTGCCACGTCAACGTTCTGACCACACACACACACACACAGACACACACACACACATATTCATACACACGCGACACTCACATTCACAAACACACACACACACACACAGTCACACACACACATTCACAAAGACACTCACATTCACAAGTACACACACACACACACACACACACACACACACACACACACACACACATTCACAAAGACACTCACATTCACAAGTACACACACACACTCAGACACACACACACACATATTCATACACACGCACACTCACATTCACAAACACACACACACACACACAGTCACACACACACATTCACAAAGACACTCACATTCACAAGTACACACACACACACACATACTCACATTCACAAACACACACACACAGTCACACACACATTCACAAAGACACTCACATTCACAAGTACACACACACACTCAGACACACACACACACATATTCATACACACGCACACTCACATTCACAAACACACACACACACACACAGTCACACACACACATTCACAAAGACACTCACATTCACAAGTACACACACACACACACATACTCACATTCACAAACACACACACACAGTCACACACACATTCACAAAGACACTCACATTCACAAGTACACACACACACACACACACACACACACACACACACATACATTCACAAGCACGCACACACACACACACAGACACGGCAGCACACATGCACACACCCTTCTTCACATAAACATGTTTGATCAATCCTGTCACCTAGAAAGCAATACATAATTCATCTGTAAATGACAAATGAAGTCAATTGGTGGTACACATTCAAAGAAAGCAACTATCCAAATAAATTTTCAAGATTAATTATTAATGACCGGAAATGTGTGTGTGTGTGTATCTATGACCGAAAATATCAACAAGTCAAAAGTACAAATACCTCCCATCTTTATTCCACCTTTATTCTACATTATTCCACCTTTATTCTACATCTGTTGCATTTGAGAAATATTCATATTTATTTATTTTAATATTTATTCATATTTGTTTTCATTTTTATTTGTTTTTATATTTATGTATATTTACATTCATAATTATGCATTTATGTATGTTTATTTATTTATTCATATTTATTTAACTTAGTGGATGGTCAAATATTGCAGAAATTTCCCCAGGCAACTTGGAGAAAGTGTTTTTTATTAATTCACTGAGGTACAGTTTATTATGGGAACGTTACTTTTAACGTTTTGAATTCTCCTGTCACAAACAGCACATCTAACACACAAACACACACACACACACACACACACACAACACATCTTTACTGCAGCACAAAAATGAGGACGTCATAGCAGTAAAAGCAAACGCAAGTGCACACGTACATACACACACACACACACACACACACACACACACACACACACACTAAGACAGATGGCCGTATTCCATTATGCATATGCAGGTTTGTATGTAATATCGTGTCTGCCGGTATTTCTGTGCCTTGGTGAGAAACGTGGCGCTGCTTCTATGAGGCAGACAGGGAGTCAGGAAGTACAATTAAGGAACAAAAGCAGAGAACACAAGAGCACTTTGCCTCTGCATTTATTCCCTAATTGACTGAAAAATGCAAAATGGCTTAGCAGCAAAATGACTTAACGGTAGAAACTTAAGGCAGAAAATCAGATTTGGCACCAAAAAGAACAATGCGTCACGCGGTGTCTGCACACACCAGAACAGTCATGTTCCTGAGGGCTGGAAAAATGTGTTCTGCTTCATAACGTACAGCTACGACAGGGCACACCGAGGCTCATGGGAGAAACCCTGCGGGTGGAGCGCGAGTAAGGGTGGAGGTCTGAGATCAGCCTGGGGAGGAGTGACCTCACCACCTCACATTTCTCTCTCCAGATGAGTTCTCACTTCTATAAGCTCACACACACCACAGCTCTGAGGGACGAGGCGCGCACAGATGCCATTTTAAGAGGCAGTACAGGGCAGATAGAGAGAAGGGCCCTTCAGGAGGGCAGATAGAGAGAAGGGCCCTTCAGGAGGGCAGATAGAGAGAAGAGCCCTTCAGGAGGGCAGATAGAGAGAAGAGCCCTTCAGGAGGGCAGATAGAGAGAAGGGCCCTTCAGGAGGGCAGATAGAGAGAAGGGCCCTTCAGGAGGACGTGTATGCACAGTGCCCACTGATGTGCCATCTCACAACTCCATACTGGAAAGCAATGCTGCAGGAACCGTGCATGTGTGTGTGTGTGTGTGTGTGCATGTGTGTGTGTGCATGCATGTGTGTGTGTGTGTGTGTGTGTGTGTGTGTGTGTGTGTGTGTGTGTGTGTGTGTGTGTGTGTGTGTGTGTGTGTGTGTGTGTGTGTGTGTGTGTGTGTGTGTTTGGCAGCACTGCTGTGAGGGGCTCAGGTCCAAGTTCCTTCCTTATCAACCAAAATAAAGACAGATGAGAGCAGGGCCTCAGCACGTAACCCCAGTAACTCCAGTCTCCCCAGTAACACCACACCTGCCCCAGTAACACCACACCTGCCCCAGTAACACCACACCTGCCCCAGTAACACCACACTTGCTGGTACAAGGATGGACATTACTCCTCACATGTAACACACTAACGTGAATGCCTTAATATGCTTCCTATATATCTTACATATTTCCTATGTCTTCACAGAAGAAACGATAATAATCAAATAATCCAATAAAGAACAATGAATAGAAAGAAACAGTTGTTCTTTTGTTACACCGTAAATGTTACTGCATTTGTTTCCATAATCAGATTCTGGAACATATCAGAACTATGCAGAAACACTGGGCTTTTATAGATAAGGGCCTATTTTTAGCCATAGGTCAAAGTTTAAAAATAGCCATTGCAGGTGTATAACTCAGCATCTATAATACAATATGGCATGCTGTGTTCGTGTAAATGGTGAACTGGACAGTCACGCCCTGGCCAGGTGGCGGGAGATTCGTCCTGCGGGTATCAGGAGGCCAGGCGCATGCAGCAGAGGTGCCGGCACAAGCATGCGCTCCCTGAAGCGCTCTTTCAGCGCGAATGTTTTCACTGCTCGTCTTAGGAGTTCGGCATATTCTTCACGCCTGATCTCTCGTATATATTCATAAATCCCCGCTCATCCGTCATTTGGACGCGCGGCTTCAGAGCAGAGAGGAGGAACGCGGGCCAATCATGTCACAGCACAGCTCCCCGAGCGGTGGGCCGTGACCTCATGGTAGAGGAGGCGACGGCCTTTCTCTCGATTGCTTTGGCTTAAATCAATGACGCTACGAGTGTATCTCCCGGACAACAGAGACGAGGTGCGTTATCAATCACGGGAAAGCTGTGATGTGTCTAATTGATTAAGCCGATGCATCACTACGCTTTGTTGCCAAGAACGTTACTTAGATAAAGAAAAAAAGAAAAAACTAAAGACGACAAGAGGAGAGAGAAAGATGGGTGTGGGGGGGGACAGGTGTGTGTGTGGGTGTGTGTGGGGTGGAAAGACGGGTGTGTGTGGGGGTGTGGGGTGGAAAGACGGGTGTGAGGGGGACAGGTGTGTGTGTGGGGTGGAAAGACGGGTGTGAGGGGGGACAGGTGTGTGTGTGGGGTGGAAAGACGGGTGTGGATGGGCACAGGTGTGTTTGGGGGGTTTGTGGGGTGGAAAGACAGGTGTGGGGGGGACAGGTGTGTGTGTGGGGGGTGTGGGGTGGAAAGACGGGTGTGGATGGGCACAGGTGTGTTTGGGGGGTTTGTGGGGTGGAAAGACGGGTGTGAGGGGGGGCAGGTGTGTGTGGGGGGTAAATACACACATCTCCTTTAGGAGGAGGGAGACTGCGATGCTCAGGAAGGGGCCTTTGTAAAGGGAGCCGGAGCCGCTATTGTACGGCCAACAAACATCCCCACTCTCGCTCATCCTGGGGGAGGAGAGGAGACGATTCAGCGAATCAGAGTGGAGCAACACACTTCCCCTCACGGCCGATCGCTTCCTGTGTAATATCCTGCTATAGTGCACTCGCTGTTTTGTTCGAGCAAAGGAGCTGGCTTGCACAAACCAAGGCCACGTCACCTGGAAACGTATCCACGCCGCTCCCGCACTCAGAGCAACGAGACACACTAACGGCTTTTTAACGGTTCGCTTGATTTGAGGCTGAGCACGTTAAATCAGTCATACGTCTCTTCTGATGAGGGCGCCATTCAATTATTCAAATCGCCACATTTAAAGACGCCTGCGTACCTATTTACGCCTCTGACCTCTGACCCCTGTGCAAGCACGAAGGTCATTATTCTGACTCCAAACCTCTCTGCCCTTGTGCTGTCTGAGGAGCTCGGAGTGCCCAGAGACGCTGAGCGGATCGGCAGAGCCTGTGTGCCCGTGTGTGGTTCTCCAGACTGTGTGATTATAGGATGAGATGGCAGAGGTGTTGGGGTCCTGCGTGGACCTGCAGGACCTGCTTGGCCCTTGGGAGTCCCAGGCAGCCACGCGATTGGCTGAGGTGGAAACTGGCATTAATGTGGTGAGGAGACGGCCCTGCCCACAGCAGATAATTAGGAATGAGTCATCACATTCTCATCTGCCCATGTGTCCTCCTGCTCATGAATAATAATCAGGTGTGTCCTCCTGCTCATGAATAACAATCAGGCTCCTACTGCATGCAGAATGGGCTGAGTAGGTCATGAGAAGACACGCACATGCACACACGCACGCACACACACACACACACACACCTTCAAAATGAGAATCTGACAGCACTCCAGTAAAGTGACCTGCTCACACTGTAAAATTATTCTAGTAGGGACTGAAAACCTTTACACAGTATTTGTCATTCAGTGGAAAATGTCCTGATGCAGCGTGTGGGGTCTGTGGGGCGTGTGGGGTCTGTGGGGTGTGTGGGGAGCGTGTGGGGTGTGTGGGGAGCATGTGGGGTGTGTGGGACGCGTGTGGGGCATGTGGTGTGTGTGGGGCGTGTGTACCTGGGCATCCAGGAGCAGGTGTCTCATCAGGGCCATGGACTGACTCAGGGTGTCTCTCTCGCTGGGCAGGAAGGGCTTCTCCTCGTGGTTCAGAGCCTTGGGCCTGGTCACCATGAAGTGGGCAATCTGGTCATTCAGGCTGTTCAGAGACTGCACAGCTGTGGAGGAAATGGCACAGCATTAACCACCAAACGCCTCCTCTCATCTAACTAGTATGATAGATGCTGAGGGTACAGTCTGGATGCTCTCTCTCTCTCCTTCTCTCTCTCTCTCTCTCTCTCTCCCTCTCTCTCTCTCTCTCTCTCTCTCTCTCTCTCCCTCCCTCTCCCTCCCCCTCTCTCTCCCCCTCTCTCCATCTCTCTCTCTCCCTCACACTCCCTCTCTCTCTCCCCCCCTCTCTCTCTCTCTCTCTCTCTCTCCCTCCCCCCCCCTCCATCTCTCTCTCTCCCCCTCCCCCTCCATCTCTCTCTGCCTCTCTCTTTCTCTTTCTTTGTCAGGGTTCAGAGAATGAGAGTATTAAAGAATAATAATACGACAATATCAATATCAATAATATGACAATAATGACAATAATACAACAAAAAGTTGAACATTATATAGATTGTGAAAAGAAAGATTAAGATGAAACGCCTCATTAATCTATGGAAAAAGTCAATGTTTTTAATTAATTACTAAAATGTTTTTTTATTTAAATAAAATAGTGTTTCTCTGTATTTTTCTCTGAGTCTCTCTCTCTCTCTCTATGGCTCTCTCTCTCTCTCTGTCTGTCTCTCTCTCTCTCCCTCTTTCTCTCACTCACTGATTCTCCTCTAATTAAAATGTGTATGGCAGAGGCAGCGCTGGAGGGAGGACATGTTTGTCCTGGGTGTGTTCTGCCTCCGCACTCACACAGTCATGCGCTAAATGCCACCGTGTCAATTATGCCCAGGAGGTGCTGCTCAGATGAATTCAAATGGACATCATTAAATCAGCCAAACTGACCCAGCAGTAAAGTCTCAAGCTGACAGGCCTCACAGATGATGGGATGTGGTTTGCCATAGCAAACGGCAGGTTTACCACGTCCACATTAAGCTTCTGGAGTTCCTAATGTGTGATAACGGCCAGTCATACAGAGGCACTGGACCAACGATGATAACGCAATACATCTCGTATCTATAAATGATGAACTTGGCCAACTTGCATTAGAAATATATCATAAGATATAAATCTGGGCAAAAATGAGGGTTAGATGTGGAAATGGCCCAGATTAACTGTAGTGCTGGCAGACCATCACACACCACTGGGGACAGCGATCAGGGCACAAAGACGACATTGTTGCAGTTGGAGCTTCTTTCCACATGGTGACACTTCTCTTGTTTGAAGGCAGCCATTGGCCTGGTGGGCGTGGTTGGTGTGTGTAGTCATGGATGGTGTCGTGTGCACTTCGGGCGTGTGTGATGCAGTGTGTACGCAGTTAGGGTTTGTGTGTGTAGAGGAGTGCGTGGTCACGGTGTGTGTGGCCAGGGAGTGTGCTGTCAGGTGTGTGTGTGTGGTGTGTGTGGTCAGGGCGTGTGTGTGTGTGGTGTGTGTGTCAGGTCAGGGGGTGTGTGTGTGTGTGTGTGGTCAGGGTGTGTGTGTGTGTGTGGTCAGGGCGTGAGTGTGTGTGGTGTGTGTGGTCAGGGTGTGTGTGTGTGTGGTCAGGGCGTGTGTGTGTGTGGTGGTGTGTGTGGTCAGGGCGTGTGTGTGTGTGTGGTCAGGGCGTGTGTGTGTGTGTGGTCAGGGTGTGTGTGTGTGTGTGTGTGTGTGGTGTGTGTGGTCAGGGTGTGTGTGGTGTGGTCAGGTGTGTGTGTGTGTGTGTGTGGTCAGGGCGTGTGTGTGTGTGGTCAGGGCGTGTGTGTGTGTGTGTCAGGGCGTGTGTGTGTGTGTGTCAGGGTGTGTGTGTGTGTGGTGGGCGTGTGTGTGTGGTCAGGGGTCGTGTGTGTGTGTGTGTGGTCAGGGCGTGTGTGTGTGTGTGTGGTCAGGGCGTGTGTGTGGTCAGGGCGTGTGTGTGTGTGTGTGTGGTCAGGGCGTGAGTGTGTATGGTGTGTGTGGTCAGGGCGTGTGTGTGTGTGGTCAGGGCGTGAGTGTGTATGGTGTGTGTGGTCAGGGCGTGTGTGTGTGTGTGGTCAGGGCGTGTGTGTGTGTGGTCAGGGCGTGTGTGTGTGTGGTGTGTGTGTGTGTGTCAGGGCGTGTGTGTGTGTGTGGTGTGTGTGGTCAGGGCGTGTGTGTGTGTGGTCAGGGCGTGTGTGTGGTCAGGGCAGGGCGTGTGTGTCAGGGTGTGTGTGTGTGGTCAGGGCGTGTGTGTGTGTGGTGTGGGTGTGTGTGTGTGTGTGGTCAGGGCGTGTGTGTGTGGTGTGTGTGGTCAGGGCGTGTGTGTGTGTGTGTGTGTGGTCAGGGCGTGTGTGTGTGTGTGGTCAGGGCGTGTGTGTGTGGTGTGTGTGTGTGTGTGTGTGTGTGTGTGTGTGGTCAGGGCGTGTGTGTGTGTGGTGTGTGTGTGTCAGGTCAGGGGGCGTGTGTGTGTGGTGTGTGGTCAGGGGTGTGTGTGTGGGGCGTGTGTGTGTGTGTGTGTGTGGTCAGGGCGTGTGTGTGTGTGGTGTGTGTGGTCAGGGCGTGTGTGTGTGTGTGTGTGTGGGCGTGGTCAGGTGTGTGTGTGTGTGTGGTCAGGGCGTGTGTGTGTGTGTGTGGTCAGGGTGTGTGTGTGTGTGGTCAGGGCGTGTGTGTGTGTGGTGTGTGGCGTGTGTGTGTGGTCAGGGCGTGTGTGTGTGTGGTGTGTGTGGTCAGGGCGTGGGTTAGGGTTAGGTGTGGTGTGTGTGGAGCCTGGTTAGCTCATCCAACACTGCACTGCGCTGCCCCTTCATTGGCATGCAGCCGGCCCGGGTCTAATCCCAATCCCAGTCCCAGGGGCCCCGCGCTGCTCCCCCAGCTATCCTCCATTTATCATTAATCCTCCTCACTTAGCCAAGGCTGCCAGAATTAGTGCGAGTGTGTTGCCACTGTAGAAATCTCACATTCATCCAGATTTGAATGCATTTATTCATAAGTCACAGCAATCATGGCTGACCCTTGTTTGCCTCAATCAATCAGTGTATCATCGCATCCAGAAGGCTGAAAGAGGATGACCCCCCCCCCCCCCAACCCCCCACGTCCAGCTCACCCCAACCCCCCCGAATCAACACTCAGCCGAGAGCAGTGGAGGGGAAAACTAATGCTGAAATATACGTTCGATAATTACAGTTTTTTGCTTCAGTCGGCAGGCCACAACCAGGGCAGCTGTGCAGCGTGATAGAGAGGACAGGGAGGGGGGAGAGAGAGGAGACAAGAGGCAGAGACCGATATAGAAAGAGACAAAGAGGGATAGCTAAGAAAATGAGATAGAAAGAAAGGGGCTAGGAGGGAGGGGAGTGAGTCTTTCGTCAAATCATCAAATCGGTTCACCCCATCAGGCTGCAGGACAATAAGCCAAGATCCTCACCACATAACCCAGCGCGTTAGTGGGCTGCCACAGACCCACAGCTGCCACTCACAGAGGTGGCAGGGTGCTCATGGCATCTTGGGAAATGCAGTCCTCGAGGGAGTGCTCTTAACGTGCCATCAGCCCTTCTGCACTGCAGACTGTCAGAGTAGCACAGCACACTGCAGATGGTCAGGATCAGAGTAGCACAGCACACTGCAGACTGGCTGGATCAGAGTAGCACAGCACACTGCAGACTGGCTGGATCAGAGTAGCACAGCACACTGCAGACTGGCTGGATCAGAGTAGCACAGCACACTGCAGACTGGCTGGATCAGAGTAGCACAGCACACTGCAGACTGGCTGGAAGCGGCAGCGGTAGTCAGAGAATACTCCACCCACGCTCCCATACTCCACCCACACAATACTCCACCCACACTCCCATACTCCACCCACACTACCATACTCCACCCACACTACCATACTCCATCCACGCTCACGCATTACCAGTTACAGCATTGCAGAGGTCGTTTAGGATACTGAGAGGAATCTCAATGCACAGGCAGTAAAGGTAAATAAAAACACGGCGTGCTCTAATAAACAAGCCTATTTCTTTAGAGGTTGTGTTTCCCCTTCAGTTTTCCAAGGAGAAATAGATTTTTTTTTTTGCAAGTCATATGAGAACAGATACTGGAATATTGTTTTACAGGAAATAGCAGAATCTGGATCCTGAATCTGGATCCTACTGCTGACAGAAGCATAAAACAAGAGTGGAACAGAATCACTTCCTCACTGTCCTCCAGTCTGAGAGCAGGGATGAACGTGCTTGCTCTGGGAATCCTGTTTCTGTCTGTAAAATACTGAAACATGTGTGAAGTTTGTCTCCCTGTCACAAGGTGAGGTAAGGTCACTGTGTTACATAATTCACCCAGAACCAGAGGGTAATATGTAGCTTCATTACCTTCCTGTTATCTGTGAACAGCCCGGGACACACTGAACGTGGTATCAGGTAGCAGGAAAACGTGCAGAAGGCTACTGCAGTGAAATAAGCTTGGCCACATCTCCATACGATCAAAAAAATGGCAGGTCACCAAATTAGTTACAATAACAACACTGCAAACAGTAAATGTGACCTACACAAACCAACATTAACAGAGGTCCCAGCTTCATATTGGCCATGGAAGTGTTAACAGCTCCCTTACAGGGGTAGTTGGGGCAAAGGTCATAGCACTTGCAGTGTCCTCTGCTACGAATGCCAAGATCACCTTCGATGAAACTTCTTTGTGAACAAGGCATTCAGGTCACTGCATTCGCTGCTACGTGCGCGAGATTTACAACAGCGCCGTCCCTAAAGACACCACACCGCATCTCTCGATCAGAGCTGTCACTAAATAAAATGTTTACGACATCGCTTTGACAAACGGTTTCTAATTTCGCAGTCGGCATTTATGAGCCATCGCTCTGAAGAGGACACCACAGGACACAGCCCAGAGGACAGCAGAACGGCAGAGCAGAAAGGGACCGGCCATCACGCACGGGTCTAGACACAATACGCTTTTCAATTTGGTGTCCGGCACGCTCCATCACCATATGGAGCGCCAAACATGACAAAATCTGTGCGATGAAGCGTGAGCGTGAAAATGAAAGCGAGAGAGACTGAAAGTGCACAGGGGCGAGTAACCAGAACTAATATGATCGCAAGGTTAAAATAAACAATACTGCTAGCTTGGTGGCGTTACCAGCACAAACAAACAAAAACACAGGCTTTCCCTCCCAAAGCGAATAATGTAAGTAGACTACATTTTACTTCATGTTTAAGCAAAGTCAAAGTTAACACATCTTCTATCTATACGTTTGTCTACAGAGCATGTCTCTGTCAAATCTCAGACGGATGCAATGCATATTTTCCCCTAGCACAACATGCTAACATCACCAACCCATGTTTACCTGAATGGAGCGCAACAGTAGCTCTGTAACTCTTATTCTAACATTATTCACATGTTGAAAAGGTGAAGATCATTCAACAAACTAGATAATATATTAACAATATTTTGGATTGTGCATCAAATAATGGCAATAACGTTCTTAAAAAAAAAGTTATTGCCATTGTTAAGTAAATGACAAAATACCCATAGCATTATTTTGTACATTTACTTCTACAGTTGACTGATCCGTATTTAGAAAACCTGTAATTGCCAGGGTTGTACTGACCCAGATTGAAAGAGCAGTCAGAAATAAAGTGATTAACACACACGTAGCTACAGAGTTTTGCTAACTCTAGCTGGGATGTTGCAAACAAAAAATAATTATTCTCTCAGCTCTTCTATACTCCAAAGCTGGAGTCTGTTAGCCAACAACAGAACAGTTCCATTGCTTAGATCTTAGCTTAGACATAAATGACAAACATTGGCACACCTTTGCAAATGTAAGCTGTGGGTGCAACATATGTATTGATTGACCAAGAGAACAAATGGTAATCAAAATAAACACAGACAATGAAGCAAGATTACTTTCACTCACTCACACACACTTGCATGCGTTCACACGCACCTTTCCTCTTTTTTGTACATTTTTCCCTCTTGCACTTCATAACACAGGTTGTGTCTCGAAAGGTGCTCCATAGTCACAACCGTGCGACACTAGTGACCTGGCGTCTGAGAATGATCCAATAACAGGCCGGGGCACCATGTGCCTGTGCAGAGGGTGTAGTGGAATAAACCAGCTGCCGCTTTGGGCAATGGCTACGTTGAGAAAATAGCAGAGCTCAATATCATGGCGGTCGTTCAGTCAGCCCACAGTCGCACACACATCAAGCACGACAGGCCTGGTGACGGATGGTTTAAGTGCCGTGACACACAGGATGGGAAATGAGCCAGAGGGGAACAAATCTGCTCACGTGGTGTGTAGAGGTTTTCATGGAAGTAACTGATTTGAGTCTAACACGTTTTAAGAAACGTTCCGCCAAGCCAATTTCTGCCAATATGTGACTAGAAAGTGATAGAAAATAACGTGGATTTGTCAGAGCACATTACGGCTTTGTTACCGTGCGTATTTCTTTTCTAGTGAGATCAATGGGAAGGGGGAAGGGGGGATTCCTTTGCTTATTGAGAGAGGTCCATAATTACATCACACTGTAGTCTCCCTTCAAACAGGCTGATCTGACTCCGCCTTCTATCAAAGAGAGTGAGAGAGACAGAGACACAGAGAGAAAGAGAAAGAGAGAGAGAGAGAGCATGAAAGAGGCAGAGAGAGAAAGAGAAAGTGAAATGGTAGGAACAAAAATTGAAGGAAAGGGAGGATGAGAGAGTGAGAAAACAGTAGTGTCAGAGGCAATGCCAGCTCTCTAATCTAACTCTCAGGTGACGATTGATGCATTTCTCTCCCGCTGTCTGTCTGACGCATCTCCCCCTCTGTCTCTCGCTGTCTGTCTGACCCGTCTCCCCCTCTGTCTCTCGCTGTCTGTCTGATGAGAGGAGATGAAGCGGATTCTGGGGGAACGTGAGCTCCCACGCGTTCCCCCCTGTTCCTGCCATGGCCCCTGGCCCCTGGAACACATTACCATGCAAATGACTACACACACTCCCCTCTCACACACACAGCCGAGCCCTGGATGAAACACTCCTACAGAAGAGGAAATGCTAAAAACTTTTCGGAGCCTTCGAGAGTGGTGAGCCATAGAAAAGCTTTGAAGCTCAGATGGGGGGAAAGGCTACAAGATAAAGTTCTGATCAAACAGACAGATTTTTTACCTTTTTGAAGCCACAAGTTTAGCACTTGTAAACACCTGCACAATGATTTTCTCAATAAGCAGCGAGTCTTTTAGCAATCAAGATGAAGTGTATGAAAAACTCTTAATAATAACGCTTATTAATTATATTTCTCTGGTAATTTTTTTCAGTGTTTCAGTGCAGAACCAAACAATAACTAAAGAGTCGACACCACAGTCTTAAAACTACTGAACAACAAACTACTGAACAACACAGCACACATGCATTTCAGTGCCTGAAACTACCTAATAGGGAATGAAATGGCATTTAATTAAAGATGTTTATTTAGCTAATTAAAAATGCAATTCTAGCCTATTCTGGCTTTTAAAGATTTGCCTTGCTGAGTAAATTAATAACAGCATACAAGACAAAAGAAAGAAACTGTGAAGTTTAATGACCTTGGACACATTTTAGAGCCATTTGTTCAAAGTGGGTTTTGACAGCAGATAATGAATAAAGTTATCCCAAATAGGCTACGTTCATTCCTAATTCCTAAAAGCCACTAGTTTCATTTGTTTTTAAGACAAACAATTTTAATTGCTTGTAAATTCAAATCTGCCTCTGAAATGCTTTTGCTGTCACATGGCGGCGTATCTGAGCTCCTCCTCTGAGTGACAGGCTGTTGCACTAGGGGGGCGGAGCTGATGAACCCTTTGATTCCAGTATGGCTGCTAGGAGAGAGGCGTCGCCATGGGCCTCGGTTTCCACGGCAATCTGAGGAAGTCCAAGGCCTTCACACTTCAGGCCCATTCAGAGGGATGAACGCCACTGCACTCCCAGGAGTCTGAGAAGCCTTTCAGCCTCACCCCATTATAGCGACCACAGATGTAACCAAATAACGGTGGAAACACAGAAGCCTGTCTGGAAGCCCTTCAAGGGTACAACCCGATCCCATCCCTTTCAGCTGTGAAACAAGGGGCCTTCACAAACAAACCCGCAAACCTGAAAGGCGGCGGTAAAGCTAATCGCGCCGCTTAATTTATTCCAATTTCGCTCTTCTTAATATATATTGTACGAAAATAAAATTCCACTCTGTTCTTTCACTCTGGAGCCTGCAATTTTGTTGTTTACATCATGGTAATATGAGGCGATCTGCAACAGCGCCCAATTCATTCCCTGAGAGCTTTGGTGATTGCATGCTCTCTTGAAAGGCAGGTCTTCTTGATGAGATGTCCCTGGGGACAGACACAGGAATACGCTCGCCTCACTGGTACCGCCGAGGCATATGTTATGATTTCACATTTCAAAACAAAGCTCAGTTCTAACGTCCAAAATGTGTGTGGAAGGTGTAAAATAACGGAGGTATAATGTAAATATAATAGGTATAATGTAAAGGAGGTACGACGTTCTAGACAATCTAGTCTTTTTGTCTACAAGATATTTGCCTGAAATTTGAGTGGGATCACTGTTCCTGTCCATCACACCAGGCACATTTCTTTACGTTTTACAACACAGCCTTGGTTTGTGTATCCATGTAAAGCATCTCTGAGCCTTTGGTCTCAACACAAGTTGCCTCAATGGACGTTGGTCTACAGGAGAGAGTGACTGCATGTCAGCCGAGCCAGAGTGCACAATACTCACCACTGACATCACAGTAAGTCTAAACCTAGTGTAACTAATCTAATTGCATGGTTCTGCATCCTTAGAAATGATGTAAGGGGAAGGCAGGTGGGAATCCATGACATCCATGAAGTGTCTCCAAGCACAAAGTCCCGTTAGGGGTCTCCTTCCTGCACTCATCTATCACGTCATTGTCCCAATACCATCTCCTATGTTGCTTCAGCACACACACCGCTGTGAAGGGCAAAGGGCAAAGCCTCTCATCAGCACCAGGTAGGGGCTGGAGTCCACCACCTGTCCCCCAGGCCTGTCCTCAGCAATGCTGGACTGGAGGAAGGGACACAGTCCACAGCCAGCCCCCCAGGCTGTCTACAGCGCCACTGGACAAAAAAATGGAGACAAATCCCAGGTGAGAATGTGCTCAAGACTGGAGACGCGAACGAACAGACTGAGGCACAAGAATCAGCACTTGTGCACGGCGCAGGTAATAATGCAAACGCTGAGCCCAGCAAATGGCCCAGAAGCCGAACTCGTCTGTGTCAAGATCCAAAAATTCACTTGACGCCAATTACAGCAGATTGGTCAAGCCCAAATCACGACCAGAACCTTAAAAACACGGAACATTAAAATGCCACAGAGCAAAATTCTGACTGCATCCTGCAGCATTTGAAATGTTACACTGTCCTCAAGATTTATGCAAAGAACTTTAAATTGAATTTACCTTGTTTATATAACTACAGACACATCAATCAGGTGGTTTCACCTGTCCATAAACTCAATGTTATTATAAGAAGCATCTCAGTCATCCATAGATTGCCGGTTCTGTGCCACTGACCACATGCTCGATAAGAATTTAAATAAGCTCACTAACCGATTTCTGACTAACCTCAGCTGCTGCTTTAGAAAGTATTTGCTCCTTCTTTACAAAAACAGAATGAAAAAAGCAGAACAAAACGTTCCCTACACTGACCACCACTCGTGAGTCCGATCAGATTCATCATGTACTCCTAAAATCCAAAAATATTTTGTTTTTGTGTTTGTTTTACCTTCATTTCAATGTTCAACAAATCAGCCATTTGCCTAACAAACACACAGCACAAATGTGCTTCCTGAAGCGTCTTTGTTCATCATGACTTTGTACCAGATCACATTTTTAAGCCATTCATGCAGAAACAGTAATTAGTTTACTATCTGTAAAACAGAGTTTTAGGCGTTCTAGGGGTGTGTAGATTTGCTGTTGTAAATATGTGTAACAGTCCTCTGGAGTCAGGAGGTTGTATAAAGGCTGTTGTTCTATGTGTAAATGTGTTCTGTGGAGTGTGTATGTGTGCTGTTGTAATTATATGTAATCTGACGATAAAGATCCTATTGTATCATATTGCATCATATGATATCGGAATTCCAAAGGGTTCATCAACCTTTTCACTCAACGACGTTTTATTTTTCTTTGACTGAGGCCGCAATTAACTTTCACGGAAGCCACTGTGAGCGAAGGAAGACACCACGTCACACAGCGCCCACCGTTATTACAGCCGGACGTCGCTGTGGCGACGGTTCGAGGTTTATAAAGTTCCGTCACTACTCTGGACGCCTGTACTGCTCCACTCAGGGCTCCTCGTAATTGCGTTGATAATTATTCAGCTATAACAGCATCCATTTTTGATAAGGCTGCCGAGGTCCTCGCTGCCCTCTGCTATCAACAATAAAAGAGAGATAGGGAGGGAAGTTCATTTCTCACCCCTGCAGAATTCAAAGTGTTTCGACAGGCTTAATCAAAATTCAAATGAGGAGAGAGAGAGAGGAGGGGGGGGGGGGGTCCCTACATCAAGAAATGAAAAGTTTTTACCCAAGAACAGCTCAGAGCCCGTTTCCATGGTGACGGACGAGCAGGCCTTTTCCTCTCTGTGATCTGTGATTGTGTCACAGAAGTCTTTCTTCTTATTACCACACGAGCTTGTCCTACTGTATAGCCGGCAACGGTAAACAGAGGTGAAATGCTTTAACGCTTCAGTCTCGTTATTCTTCACCCAGGTGGATTTATGGGAACAGGTGGCCATTAAAGGCGTCTACTAGAGACCAAAGCACCTGTAGCTCCACACATTAATAACACTGTATACACACACAGGCAAGAGCGATAAAGGCAGATAATCACGCTAACATTACAGTTTCCACTGTAATAAACAACCTCGCCGCACAACAAACTAATGCATTCTGGCCACCATCAAATATTCAAATTAGTCTCTTCTACACATGAATAATGTTTTTAATGTGGTGGAAAAAATAGCATTATATGGTGGGGAAATTGAAAGGAAGAGAGACACACTAATGAGGTGTGAGTCAAGCAGAGTTTCTCTAATGAAGTAACATTTAGCAAATGTCAGCCATTCACCTCAGCAGACCTGTAATTCAAGGGGGTCATGCCTACGTGAAAGAGAAGAATCAGGGCTGCTCACAATTACGTCCAGTGTGTCAAATCTAATCTTAAGGTCAGGATGAGTATATACCAAAGTTTGCTACAAAGTTTTTGGGGTTTTTTTTCCCCACTGACCTGCTCTTCAAAGTAGATTAACCTCCCTGAATAATCTGAATTAATCTCTTCTGAACTAACATCTCACACAGAGCGCCAGACTCCTGTTGTCTTGAACGTTCTGGGAGAAATTTGACTTGCAATATTTATCCTGAAAAGGATATCATTTAATACGTAATTTATCCAAAACAGCTGACGTGAGGAATGTCAGTTGGTTTTAGGCAGCACAGTCGTGTAGCTTCTGCTGGCGAGCTGGAGCAGTAGTGATATCCTCAGTAAAAGAAAAGTCTGGATCTCCTCTCTGCACTCGTGAGCGAACTTCAAAGGAAGAATTCGAGGAACGACAGGAACGCTGCGCTCAGGAAACGCCGCCTTTGTACGGCTTAATACTTGCATTGTTAAAAGCGCAGATTTGAAAAGCATACGCATATAACCCAGAACACAACACTGAATTTATACATATAACCTCAATTAAAGGCGGTTTTGGACTTCCTGTCTCCTGGCTTTGCTCCCTAATCGATGTTTCCTTCCAGCTGATGTTTTTTTGTCTAGTTTCATCGTTCGGTCCCCACCTCAGCAGACAGGATGAGTGCTAACAGTATTAATACTATGAGTGCTAACAGTATTAATACTATGAGTGCTAACATATATTAATACTAACTGAGTGAATAACAGAAGTGGTAAAAACATTTAAAAAGCTCTCTGTTTGATTACAGGGTTTCTTTTTTGCACTTTTCTATATTAAGCACTCGAGTATAATAACATACTCAATATGAATTTTACTAACCGAGCCAAAAAGCCCGTGTTAAAAGCCACAGAATTACTATGAAGGAATTTGGTCAGGCTTTACCAAAGAATCAACACTGCCCCCTGCTGGTTCTGCAGCACACGAACACAAACCATCAAAAATGCAGAATCAGAATCAGAATCAGTTTTATTGACTGGAATTTGTCTGTGACTCTTTGTAGCTCCCTCGGTGATTACACTAAATAATATAGAAACAAAAAAATATAGAAACAACATAAATTACAGACAGACAACAACAAGTACCTTGCCGCATTATTGCACAGTATTGCACAGCAGCGAATGACGCTGTGTCAAGACGCAGCTGTAAATACTGAAAATTTGACATTACCGAACTGCATTATGATGTAATAATATGTAAGAAACTGATTTTCAAGATTTAATGAGCATCTGATGAGCAAAACAAACGCATAAATCTGTAGAGAGATCTGTAACGGAGTAACAGATCAAAGAGCATTTATGAATATACACACATACTGATCATGTGCGCGACGTTTAACTCACAACAACTTCACTTACTGACAACAGCTTGGTCAATTCACATATTACAATATCATGTTATTATATTATATATAATTATGTTAGAATCCATTTAGTGCTGTTCACACCCTTGCAACAGCAGCAGGAAGGCATCTAGTATGATCTGTCTTGCCGGTCTCACACGGAGAAAGAGTTGTGAGTCTACACTCAGGAAATCACAGGGGTTTTTAACACGGCTCGGTCCAAGAGAGAAACAGCGCCCTCTTCAGGCAACCTGATCAGTCTGCCAGCTTGTGAGACGTTACACCCTAGAGCTCCCTGTGCCTGTGCACTCTCCTCCACCCGTAATCGAAGCTTTTTTGGAGGAAGAATAATAATATTTCATGCAACAAAGTGTGAGAGTGAGCACATGAAGGTCTCTTCAGATTTGGTGGTATCCTGCCCTGGGTAAAGAGAGGCACAGACGCTTTGAACTGTGTCTGTCACAGACTCCCCCCTTCAAGCTAATTGACATTAAACAACGAGCAGGCAAGAGACTCAGAAACACACGCGGTGAAGCATGTAACGAGGAGCCAGGTAGACGTCTGAGCGCTCCTGCGCCGGATCAGACGGCTGCCATAACGATCCGCACTCCTCACGGGCGGCACGAGGGCGTCTCGACCCATATACGCGCACGCATAATCGCTATCAGCTCGGCGCCGAGCGGGTAACGCCTAAGAGACAGACGCGTCTTTTCCTCATCGCAGACATGAAGGGTGATCGGCGCAGTGGAATATGGACCGTGTTCTGCCCCTCAGCCCTGCACGGTCTAGCGGTTTACCTGCTGTAACACACCGCTCGCAGCTCACTGACTAATTACTGTGCACCCCAGAGGCTAGCAGGCATTTAAAGAGCAGACTAGACCGAGGAAGACTAGACAGAGGAGGACACTGCTCATTGCCTCAGGTGAACAAAGAATAATTCCTGACCCAGTACCCATTATTAATTACTTCATTATCTAGACTGAAGCTTCGTTTTCGTCTTGTCTTTTCATTGTTCTACAACTGAGAGAATTTCACATTTATTTGTAATTGTGTACTTGTAAGGTATGTATTATTTCTAAGTGCCGTCTTGACGATACAGAAGGTCCAGTCCCCCAGTGCAAAGGTCCTAGAGAAAACCACGCTGTAATTGTGAGAATCTGTTGACGGTCCTTATTTACGAAGGAGCAGACCTCATCTGTATTCAGAAAGCCGGTTCCACATGGTGAAAGTTAGCGTGGTTAGCGTGATGCTGTGTGTCATATGGAGACCGGTGAGCTCTGCAGACCGAGGTGTCACCGGCAGTCTGAACAGCACATCCACTAGAGTCTGTCTGCGTGACGGGAGAACGCGGGGACAGACGAGGTCTTTTTGAAGGCAGGGGCCGGGCATACACACAGCTCGTTAGACGCCTCCCCAGGGCTCTTTACGACTGACGCAGCGTGCCAGGGTTTTTAATGCCTCGATGATGTGCCTTTGGAAAAGGCGCACTACAGCGAGAACCTGTGACGAGCTTTGAGCCAATTAGAGGTGTTTGTGTGCGAATGCCAGTGCATTGTGGGTCAGCGATTCTAACGCCTCTAACAGGAGAGTACAGCTTGCCAACATTGCGCATTTGACAAACGAGACCCGTGATCACGTCGGGGGTGAAATCATAATCCTAATAGGTGGTGCAGACTTTGTGTTGTTATGCTAAAAACCACTCTGTGCCAAAACAGCCTTGTCAAAACTTATTACGTTATTATTCTGCGAAGGACCAGCAGTTTACACCTTGAAATAAAAATTTTCCCACATACACCAAAATATGCAGCAGGAAAATAAAGGTGGCAGAGCAGGAAGCGTAAGGTAGCAAGGACCAGGTCCCCTGTGATACGGGTAAATGTGGAGAACCCACATCAGCATGCCTTACTGTACTGTCCCCTATGGTAGTTCCTCCTTGAACTTAACGCACCCGGTACATCCAAACGCAAATTCTTACATACTTCACATACACTAGTGTCATCAAAACCAACAATGCCTACCAGCCTAAAGAAGAGTCATCTCCACAGTTACTGCACAATAATTAATGTTTTTTTCCAGTCCAAGTTATTGCAATTATGGCACAGATCTATTATTTTAGCACAGTTAAACTTCACCATTCAATAATCACTGCACAGTCAAACAATTATTGCAATTATCGCCCAGTTCTAGATTGATACGGTCCTGCAGATATTGCACAATCACGCTCGTCTTGCATAATCCTGTTGATTCATAACCCCATAACTCTTGCATAATCCAGATGACGCTCATTCCCACACAATGAGCACAGCCTCCTAACCAGCCTGTAGCTACGGCACACGTAATCACGCACTGCACAATCACAGCAATTAGAGTTTATAGTTTTTAAGGGAGAGACTGGGATGAAGTGATAACAATAAAGTGATATGTGGATTCAAGTCTGTCATAATTTCCTGTGTGTGCAGCCAGAATCAATCCGATTGGCTCTGCCCAACCCCTCCCCCCCCAAGCACTGGGGAGACATTGGCTCTCTATTGCATGATACATCACTCAAGCCAGAGTCGTCTCCATTCATCTCTCTCTCTCCGTCTCTCCACATCCCCAGTGTGACGTTCAGGACGTGGAGGAGGACGGTGTGGGGGGGACAGTGAAGGAACCGCTCAAGGACACTTAACTCCTTATCAAAATCAGGCCAACGGAGCAGGTCACAGACATGGATAAAACTGAAGGAGTTCACTGTAATCTTCCCCTGTCCTAGGGGACTCACCTGGCCAATAGTCACGCTACAAAACAAAAACAAAGCAGGAAATTGATTCTTCACTCTGTCTTTGATCACAATACGATCACTGCTGTGATTTACTACATCTCAACATTTCAACTAAAAATGTCATTTATAAGTATTCCCAACCATCCGCTCTGTGTCGTGATGAATGAAGCACAGTGATCGTTGACGTATACTGATACTGCAGAGACGACGTCGTTCTTCTCCAGCACCCTTACGCTGTGAGAAGCTATGAAACCAACAGGCTGCATGGACTCTACGTGTGCCAAAATGTGACTAAATAACAAACCGAGTCACAAACTAGCAGACAAGTGTCACTTGCCTCTCGTCTGTGGGCAAGGCAGTATCTTCTCCTCAGGCAGCAGATATTAAATACACAGCCAGTCTGTGCTTCGTCTTCCCTAAAGGACGGAGAAACATCAGCGTGTCCTTCTGGGCCCGTAAGGAACACACCGCCGTTTAATGTTAGGGAAGTTGTGTCTTAAGTGCACAGTAAAACCTCCCGGAGGCTCCAGCCTGGTGCTGTGTGTAATCCTCTGCTGTCTGATTTACCTGTCTTGGCAGCAAAAGCCCCTTCAAATGGGCGGGAAGAGTCGCGCCAAGTGCAGCGTTGCCTGGAAGAGCTCCAACGTGTGACTGATCGCTAATGAGCTTTACTCTGCGCCATGTCACCGAGTCTCTCTATCAAGCTACGCCCGATAAAAGTGTCCGCCGACGTCGCACGTCCGCGCTCGCGCGTAGCCGCGTCCCCGTTTTACTTAATCTCTCCTAAAATAAACGCGTCTTTTGTCAGCGCAGTCGACAACCCCCCCCGACGCCCTCGCCAGAACTGTCGACTGATCTCTGGCGTGGCACAGGCGGATGTGAGAGCCTCCACCTTGAACAGAGGATGGAGGAGGTTTAAAGCTACACCACGCCAGAACTGTCGACTGATCTCTGGCGTGGCACAGGCGGATGTGAGAGCCTCCACCTTGAACAGAGGATGGAGGAGGTTTAAAGCTACACCAGGGGAGACCGTGAGGTCATACAGCGTTTACGCTTTCTTCTCCAACGCCGTATGAGGAGTTAGCTGCAGTCTGCTGTGTATTTTTCCAGTAGTCTCGGGATTCACATATTTGGCAGTTTGGAAATGAGCCGTTATAATACCGATTCCTAAAAATTCCTGCTGCTGAGAAAACGGCACCAACACACCAGCTGCTCTGACTTCATCTGGGATCAAATGTCTACAGAGGCACATTATACTCAGTCAGTGGCCTGTGGGATCCTCCCTGGTGAGCAGGGGAACCGAGACACAGATGATGCCCTCACTGGTCCTGGTGCATCTGGTCTCTAAACGTCTGGAAGATTCTGATGCATATACACACTGTCACCAGCTTCTAATATATTACAGCCTCATCTGTAGTGCAGAAGTTAACTGGGATGAATACCAGTCAATCAATTAGTAGTACTATTCCTCCTTAACAAACCATACACAACTGATCCGTACACAAGAGGTTCCATACACAAAAGATCCGTACACAGCACACATAGCAGGTATCCAAAATTGTGAGCGCTATATTCACATTCCTGTGAATAAACCCTGATGATTATGTCTTTAGCTTTTCTGAGGGCACTGCTATTTTGAGTCTACCGCTGAGAAATAGGAATCTGTCAGGTTACAGTGTGACGAGGACAGAAGTGTCAGGAGTTCAGGACTATAAACCCTGGTAATTACATCCTTAGATTTTCTGATGGAACTGCTGATTTAAGTCTACCGCTTAGAAATAGAAATCTTTGTGGAATGGACAGAATCGTTATTCTTATGAACTTGGAAAAGAACGAGGAAATGCTTTTTAATCACAGGATGATTAGTGACCGAAGACCTGTGATTATTCATAATACAACTTAAGCCTCTACCTAAAGTGCCTTGGAGTTAACACTGCTAACACTCACTTCAAACACTCGTGAAATTCTCCGTTCTAGAGTCTATTAGTTTGGAAGTGCAAGCCAATTTCCCCAGTGGGGACAAAAAAAAAAAACGTTATCTTAACTTAACCTCACGTCCCCAATTCACCCGGGCTCTTCCAGGTTACGTGAGTTGTTTGTGATGAACACAAAGGCGCCTGTGGCTCCAGACGAAGGCTGGCGGCGTGCCAGTGAAGCACTAAAAACGTGCAGCGTTTTAATATTCATGCCACAGTCGCAGAGCCCAGATGGGAGTGTAGTGCGTGTGTCTCACAATGACGGATCCTAATGGTTGTCCCAACTGGGAAGCCTCTTTGCACGGAAACAGAAAAGATTTAGAAACACCAATAACGCATGTTTATTTAGCCGGGTCGCACGGTTCTCTAATCCACAAACAGGACGATCCGGCGTAGACAAAGCCAGCTAGCGAGTGGGCTTCAAAGGTTAGCACCAAATATAGCCTCGCTCCAGAGCTGCTGCAGGGTCACATTTTATGATGTAACCTTGAGGCAGGCCCATATATTATTCAGCAATTACTACCCTGCAGCCTCTCACGTGTGGAGCCAAGATGGACTCGTTAAATACAGCTTCCTCATCTATTGCAACACAAGCACTTCTCCATCGCATATACCGATGGAGCACATATATTTTTGATTATATGACGCACATATACCGTTGACTGCATTAAGGCCTATAAAGCATTGATTATATCAAGTACATATTACTGTCTGCATGATGAAGACAGTGACGGATGTGTTTGACTGGGGGGTTCTTAAAGGACAGAGCTTGGAGGTGGGATGAGTGAGACGGGGTGAAACCTCCACAGAGCTCAGAGCAGGCGGCCACACTACGACGCCTTGCTCGGGTGCCAGCGCATGAACGACGCCTAATCTCCGAACACACAGGCTGTCTGACTGCAAAGCTCCCTGTGATACAAACACACCGCAAGACGTCTGGTAGTAGGAAGAGTAGCAAATTACAATCACATTCATTTGCAGAGATTCAGAGGGGTGTGAAATTGATGCTGCTGTAACAACTTTTAAGAGAGATTTACAGCGGTTGTTTGTGTGTGTGTGTGTGTGTGTGTGTAAAAGTAAAACATTGAAAGATAAAGTGCAAATTTGCTTGACTGATGGTGAATCTCTCACTTCCCCATGTGCAGCTGCAGTCATGGTTTTGGTCCAGTGCCATTTCACTCTGGAGCAAAACAAGATGGTTTTAGGAAGTAAATTCTTCCACCCGGACTGTGGCGACAGCACAAGGGCCCATTGTGTGTGTGTGATGGTGCAATTTGCAATAAGAAAATGACACCGTGGTAACTGAAACAAACTCTCTTCCTCTGAAGCACCGAGGCTATGCAGAAGACCTCCAAAGCTAATTCTGGATTCGCCTTAATTAAATATTAATAAACCATTGAATTTAAAAATATCTATAGATATTTTTATAACTCAACAAAACTCTAAAGAGTGAACCGACGTAATTATTTAAAAAGTGTTCCAGCCACAGACATAGTTTTCAAAGGTAGCTTTCAAATGAAAGTTCATCTAAAGTGTTTTCTTGACAACAAACTTGCGTGAAAGAAGTCCCAGTAGTGGCCTGTTAGAATGCTAGCAGCTTCCTCCAGTTGAAAACTCCCCATACGTGTCAGCACCAGACAGGAAGGGTCTCATGCAACATGGGGTATGTGGGCACAGATATCAAAAACTAATTTCCGACTTAATAAAGTTACTGTCTACCTCGACATAAGTACTGTGCAGAGTTTCACTCCACTCTTATCAAAAACATGCCCGGTTCTGCTCAGAGTAAACAGCACTTGGCAAATACTCTCAGGGTAGCATATTATACAGAGAGGATGAATTGAAAATCCTGCTTGAAAATCCTGCTTGAATCAAATCCTCGGTGTGGCTCTGTGGTGGGAGGGTCCACTGCCCTCGGTTCATGCAGGGAACCTTACATCATCTCTTCCATCATGGATTACCAACAGAGCACTTCAGCTCTCACACATACTAGAATGCAAAACAGAAATGTAAATGCAATCCTCCATAACTCTTCCTTAAAATTCATTGAAATTGCCCAATCAAGACATTTTGCCCTTAAGCCAAGGACTGTCAGCATATTCGACTGCTGAGCCACTGAAGTGGAGTTTCTACCAATTAGGATTAGACGCCTTTAATTCTTTCCTGCATGGAACACTGGTGCCACTAGTAGCTAATATCAGAGATATACAGTCAATCCTCAGTGGATATATCGACTGCTTTCCAATGTGTTGTAAATAACAACTGAAACCCTGAGCTTTTCAAATAAAGTGACACAGAAAACAGGCTTAACGATCTCTGTGTTAAAGCAACGGCAATGATCTGATGGTGGTGAAATCCAATAAGGGAGATTTAGCACAGCAAAGCTCTACCGCTAGTCTCCCACGCACCCTGATGGTGTGATTAGCAACCCGCGGAGGGAAACACAGCAAATGCACTTAATAAGGATCCGACTCTAGACTGACAGACACTGGAGTGAACCGAGGGGAGATACGGCCCCCGTTAGACTTACGGTGTTGCTCGGGTAACATTGCTGAGACTTCCTGTGTCTGCCACACAGCAGCTCAACACCTGGGGATGTTGCTGTTTGACCAGTACAGATTAGTCTGTGCACGAGAAAGATGTCAGTCTGAATCATTCCTGTGTTTCGCCTGCCTGCCCCCAAAGGACAGAGCACACCGGCCAGACAAACACAAACAAACATGAGTAAACACAAACAATCGCTTGGTGTGTCAGGGCACTTCCTGCTCACTCACGCTTGTCCGGAGATGTTCTGTCAGACTTGACATGTTCTGTGTTTGCACATGTTTGAAGTTCAAGCAGCAGATCGTGTCTGCATTTGAAAGGTAGTTGTAGAATATTGCATACTCCATCCTACATCAGTAAACACTCTATACTCCATCCTACATCAGTAAACACTCTATACTCCATCCTACATCAGTAAACACTCTATACTCCATACTACATCAGTAAACACTCTATACTGCATACTACATCAGTAAACACTCTATACTGCATCCTACATCAGTAAACACTCTATACTCCATCCTACATCAGTAAACACTCTATACTGCATCCTACATCAGTAAACACTCTATACTGCATCCTACATCAGTAAACACTCTATACTGCATCCTACATCAGTAAACACTCTATACTGCATCCTACATCAGTAAACACTCTATACTGCATACTACATCAGTAAACACTCTATACTCCATCCTACATCAGTAAACACTCTATACTGCATACTACATCAGTAAACACTCTATACTCCATACTACATCAGTAAACACTCTATACTCCATCCTACATCAGTAAACACTCTATACTCCATCCTACATCAGTAAACACTCTATACTCCATCCTACATCAGTAAACACTCTATACTCCATCCTACATCAGTAAACACTCTATACTCCATACTACATCAGTAAACACTCTATACTCCATACTACATCAGTAAACACTCTATACTCCATCCTACATCAGTAAACACTCTATACTCCATCCTACATCAGTAAACACTCTATACTGCATACTACATCAGTAAACACTCTATACTGCATCCTACATCAGTAAACACTCTATACTGCATACTACATTAGCATATACTGTGTAGTGCATACTACATTAGTATATACTGTGTAGTGCATAATCCTAAATAATACATTAAGACATAAAGCAGTACTATACCTCAGAATCATTGACCAATTATTTCTCAGAGAATGAGATTTAAAAAAATTATATTATGGATAAATTTGCTTTGTTTATATACTGTATACTGAATTCACTGTTTGTTTACTGTATAATATTTGAATTCAATTTGGTTGTATACTGTATACTGTTTGAATTCACTTTGGTTATATACTGTATACTATTTGAATTCAATTTGGTTGTATACTGTATACTGTCTGCATTTTTGGCCATAATCAATATGGACGTATTTTGGGAGAACGGGGATGAGCCAGTAGGACACACCCCCTGTATCTAGGCAACCATACACAATTTTTGTCAAATGGCCCAAGAATTAGTATGTATTCTGAATTTCCATCTTTATGTAAGGAAGAACCATGTGCATGATGTGATACATATATTTTGCCTGTTAAAGTTTTTTTTTCCATATCAGGTATAATCATATTTCACATAATTTCTCTTAGTTTAAAAAGTTACATCAGATATGTTGATCCACAAACCGCATTCCAAAAAAGTTGGGACACTAAGTTATCATCATCAACCGTGCATAACATCATCAAAATATTCAGAGAATCTGGAACAATCGCTGTGCGTAAGGGTCAAGGCTGTAAAACTCTACTGGATGCTCGTGATCTCCGGGCCCTTAAACGTCACTGCACCTCAAACAGGAATGCCACTGTCAAGGAAATAACAGAATAAGCTCAGGAATACTTCCAGAAAGCATCGTCAGTGCTCAGATGTTTGCACTGGGCCAGGGGTCATTTAAAATGGAGTGTGGCAAAATGGAAGACTGTTCTGTGGTCAGATGAGTCACGATTTGAAGTTCTTTATGGAACACTGGGACGCCATGTCATCCGGACCAGAGAGGACAAGGATAACTCAAGTTGTTATCAACGCTCCGTTCAGAAGCCTGCGTCACTGATGGTATTGGGTTGCATGAGTGCTTGTGGCAGGGGCAGCTTGCATGTCTAGAAAGGCACCATTAATGCCATTAACTATGTTCAGGTTCTAGAACAACATATGCTCCCATCTAGACATCATTTCTTTCAGGGAAGACCCTGCATTTTTCAACAAGATAATGCCAGACCACATTCTGCAGCAATCACAACATCATGGCTACGTAGGAGAAGGATCCGGGTACTGAAATGGCCAGCCTGCAGTCCAGATCTTTCACCTATAGAGAACATTTGGCGCATCATAAAGAGGAAGGTGCGACAAAGAAGGCCCAAGATGATTGAACAGTTAGAGGCCTGTATTAGACATGAATGGGAGAGCATTCCTATTTCTAAACTTGAGAAACTGGTCTGTTGGAATCTGTTGAGTGTTGTAAGAAGAAGGGGGGATGCCACACAGTGGTAAAAATGGCCTTGTCCCAATTTTTGGGGGATTTGTTGATGCCATGAAATTTTGAAACAACATATTTTTCCCTTAAATTGATACATTCTCTCAGTTTAAACTTTTGATCCGTCATATATGTCCTATTACAAATAAAATATTGACATTTGCCATCTCCACATCATTGCATTCAGTTTTTATTCACAATTTGTTTAGTGTCCCAACTTTTCTTGGAATCCGGTTTGTACCATTGTGTAATAAGTCTGTGACTGAATTAGCAGACGTGTAACCGTGGGCTGCTAAACACCTTTCCCCAAACGGAGCCTGCTGGGTAACCTGAGGCACAGCCTTGTGGGTAGGTGGAACAGGTGCTCCATCTCACCCCCTCAGGTTTACATGACGCCAAGTCAGATATGTGGTGTTTAAACTGGCGTTGTATTCTAATAATGCTTTAGATTATATTTCATATTATAGGAGTTACATCTGTACAGCTGTCACACCACATAAATAACACAGATAACAATAACAAACAGAGAGGGCTCCACACCAATCTACACACATGGAATGATGATCGGTTTCTATATTCTTCTTTGCTGCCATAGCCAAGTAGGCCTAATTTATGTTTAACAACTGGGCTGAAGGATTATGTGTTGTTATATCAAGCATACATTGGGGCATACACTGCATACACTGAAAAAAATAAGTTTCATTCAATTAAAACTCACACGTCCATTTCTTAATCCTAAAGATTTACCAAACCAGCATAAGCTTTCAGAATTACAGTAATATAAACTTTATATTTATTTAATCAACATATTTCATGAACATATTTATTTCATCAGTACAGTGGGGATGTTAATGATTAATAACAATATTTGGAATTATACTTTAAAATTGGTTAATACAATAGTTAATCCACTGTTTTCTCTGCCCTATCAGATGGATCAGATTACCCCCAACATGGGGTAGGTTGAGTCACAAGACATTTTTGGGGACCCCATATTTTGGTATCTATCTGTGTTGGTTCCTCTGCTAGGATTTCAATCTATGGCACACATCCTGAACTGTTGCTGTACGCAGTAGGTCTATTCCTGTCTCGTATTCCCTTGGCTATAGGTCGACTTAAGTAAAAAGAAAAAAGAAAAACGACTTATTTTTCTGCACTCTCCCTGCGCAGGACGCCATTTCAAATACAGCCCATGACTTAGACATAAAAATCCATATAAACTCTGCTGTCGTCTGATTAACATAATGACGTCGTTTTGGAGCACGGAAGGAGAGCTCCTCTCGGCACACGCACGGGAGGAAGAGAGTGATACGTTTCACGTCAGAGGTTTTCTAACTGAACGCATGCAAACGAAGAGATCGATCAAAAACTCGGGATTACTAGATTACTATTGAACAGCATCTGTTAATGCATCTGTTAATCCAGTGAATGCCGACATCTAAACTTCTGCCCCTGGTTATTCCTTATCTAAACTTTGAATAGGTAATTTATGGTACTGGGTCTGACTAAGATGTGAAAATGGAAAGGGAAATGGAAGGGCACAGGTCAGGATGTCCAACCAAATGTGCTCTAAAACCTCATCATGCCCTATTTCTAGACTTATGGCTGCCGAATTGTGCAGGCTTGCTCGTCTGTGTGCCACCGCACTGTTAGTTGACTTTCTAAACATTCCGAAACAACTTCCAACATTCGAATGTTTGTCGTGAAATGTTGGGCACGTGTGCTCGGGCCGTCACTGGCAGGTCCGTCGGATTCTCGACTCCCGGATGGTCCGTCGGACTCTCGACTCCCAGATGGCTACAGCACTGACGCAGACTCGTGGATCTCCGCATTCATGAACCAAGGTCTGAGTCTCAAAGAGCTTCTGTGGCTAAAGGCTCTAGCTGCCTTCAAACCCTAAATTAGAAGCACTCGGTCATTTTGCATTTTGCCAGCGATGATTCACACGACCTCTCTGACCTCCACGTCAACATAAGACATATTACCCGTGCGCTAACTACCCCAGCTACTTCAGGGCTCCTAAAATTCTTTAAATACATGTCACCATCACGTCATCTATAGCTTCACTTCATCACAGCATCACTACAAGTACACATTCACTTGTGCAAAAGGCATTTTTCTTCAACACACAAACCCAACCTTACCAGAAGCCATTTAAAAATATTGAATTAAGGAAGGTTAGAATAGGTCAATGGTTTCTGTAAGAATGGTTAGATACATTAGCAAGATTTAACTTAACAGTGTGTGTGTGGTTTAATTAGCAAGCTCTCTCAGTTTGGGAAATAGCTGGGAGTGTGTGTTGGGGTGATATGATACACACTGAGTGTGTGGTAGCGTTGGGAAAACAAATATACCGTAACACACCTCAGTTTTTCAGTAATACTGGTGGAGGTTTTAAAATAAAAGTGCCAATTTGCTAGCATCAGCATTAGATCATTTAGACTTGTATGGGAGTGTTAATAATTAATGTGTGTATGCATATATAAGTGCGCCTGTGTGTCTGCAGAACTTCCGTAAGAAGTCCAAACTAGAGTGCTACTTATTTTCACAGTTCTGCTCCGTCAGGCGTGTGGCTGGCACAGAGAGCAATGGGGGCATCACAACGGAGTCAGAACCCACAGGCCCCAATCAGAACCCACAGTGCGGACGGAGTCCTGTGTCATCCGTGACATCTGAAGCAGCATGCACAAGCAGAATGCATACACTCACAAACACACGCACACTCACAAACACTCACACACGCTCAAACACACACGCACGCTCACAAACACATGCACACTCACGCACACTCACAAACACACACTCACAAACACTCATGCACACTCGCACACACTCAAGCACACTCACGCACACTCGCAAACACTCACGCACACTCGCAAACACTCACACACACACTCACAAACACTCAGGCACACTCACAAACACAAACACTCACACACTCATGCACACACTCACAAACACTCACGCACACTCACAAACACTCACGCACACTCGCAAACACTCACAAACACCCACACTCGCAAACACACACTCACAAACACTCAGGCACACTCACAAACACTCACACACACTCACGCACACTCATGCACACTCGCAAACACTCACAAACACCCACGCACACTCGCAAACACACACTCACAAACACTCAGGCACACTCACAAACACACACAAACACACACACTCAAACACACACTCACAAACACTCAGGCACACTCACAAACACTCACACACACTCACAAACACTCACGCACACACACACACACACTCACAAACACTCACGCACACACTCACAAACACTCACACACGCTCACAAACAAACAAACACTCACAAATAAACAAACACACCGTGCACAGCAGCAGCAGAAACGCAACCCTCTTGAATCCTCTACACCTCTATCGTGCATATATGTCTCCACGCATATATAAGACACAAAGCATCTGCTCCAAAATACACTAACGTCCTCATATAGCAGTCGCTTTATCTGTTCATTTATCTGCTTGGAGCATGATTTAAACATTTTTAAAGGCTTGCTGACAAGACTCAGCGATGAGACGCTTCGATCAGTGTTGAAAGTGAAAACCAAACCAAAGCCAAAAATGTACAGAAACAGCAGCTCCAGCCATTGGACGTCCTGCACGCAGACAGAAGATCTTATTTTAGGAATAAGGAAATGTAGGAAAATCAATGAATAAGTACATAAATAAAAAGCGGCGAAAACTCCCGTCGTTGTAACAGTAGAGCAGTACATTTCAAGGGGGGGGAAATGTGGGTGTTCAGAGTGAATGACAGATCAAAACGGCTCCACAATATAACACGGTTATGGATGATTCATGGCGCCTGTGCATGGCAGGAAGTAGTGGTAGAGCACCTCTTCTCCTGCTAGTGCATATTTCAGCACAGCTCAAACGGAGGCGTGTGCGGTCCCCGCCGCTGGAGAGACATGGCGTCTCCTTCACAACACACACACACACACACACACACTCGCACTTTTAGTAACGAGGCTTTCCGCACTCCAAAGCCACATGCCGAATATTAAACACAGCACGCACGCGCTAATACATTCCTGCATTCCAAACAGTGGAGCTAAGATAATGAGTTCAGATGTACGGGGCAAGAGCAAAGGCATCGTTTATAACTGTCCCAGTTACCCCTGCCAGAAGAGGCAGAGGGCAGAACCCTCCTCATCGATCCCAGAACTGGCCTGTCCAGAAATGCTGTGTTATCATTGCACTGGGATACAGGAGAACCTGTGCCAAAACTGGACTACAGAAGAGAAAAATATCAACGTCCCAGACGCACTAATATTCAGCACCGGCTGCTTCTGCTGACAAAACAAGCTAAATGCGGCAGTCCAGGCTACGGAGTGTGTGTGTGTGTGTGTGTGTGTGTGTGTGAGAGACGAGTGTGTGTGGGACGAGCACGCGGGATGAGTGTGTGTGAGACGACGGCTGATGTGCCATGTGGTGAATGGGACTCTTTATGAACAGATAAGCACTTTAGTGCACTGCTCCAGTTCACAGGAGTCGCACTGTGGCGGAGAAACAGAACCCTGTGTAGACGTAAAGGGAACCCGCTCTCTCCACAGGAGTCATTACTGAGGACTCAGAGCACAAACAAACAAACAAACAAACAAACAAGTTCCATGACAACAAATGATTGTCCTCACGACCCGGCCCGGAGTCCGAGCCGGAGTGTCCTGCCTGACCCGTCTACGCTCCACTGAGGCTGCAGTCCAGGACATTTCTGGAGTGTCTTAACTTCTACCTCAGTAAAAGGTCTCCGAGCAGGTGACCGCGACCGGCACCGTCAGATATGAGAAACATGTAACTACCGTCACGGTTTACTTACAAACTCCTTCAAGCAGATGAGATATTAGTGTCAAGATTAGACAATGATAAATTACTGGGGGCAAAAAGAAGTGGAGACCATAAGAATCTGCCCCACCAGTGATCCACAATAACCAGAATATATCAGTAGCAAACGAACATCTCGACGGCGTGTTTGTGGCTTGCGTGTTTAGTACTCTTGCGTGTTTAGTACTCTTGCGTGTTTAGTACTCTTGCGTGTTTAGTACCCCTGCGTGTTTAGTACTCTTGCGTGTTTAGTACCCCTGCGTGTTTAGTACTCTTGCGTGTTTAGTACTCTTGCCCACTGTTAGCGTGCTGCGTCATTTCACATCAGGTGCTGGTCATGCTGATATAAGCTCTAATCTCTCCGCCTGCCTCTTCCTCCGAGGCGCTGGGGTTTTGCCTCGGCTGGGGCTCCTGCTGAGGAGAGGAAAATTGCAGGACTATTTCAGTTCATTTCCACGAACGGCTCCCCTGTGCAAAGCAGCACAGAAGAAAGACAGCACAAGCAAAAATGCCATCTGCGAGATGGAAGTTCAGGGTGATTTACTCATGATTCTCACTGGGCTACAATTTCTGTCTAATGTACGTATTATCCAACAGTGCTTAAGAGGTCAATATAATCTTTTTGAGACTCTCATCTATCTGACAGGGAACGTTTAAAATTCTGAGTAAACACAAGAGGAAAAGAAGCAAAGAGAGACCTTTTTATTTTATATCTCTGGATTCCTGCCATCAATCCACTGACTGAGGGGTGCGAGAGACTGTTACAATGTACGAAACACCTCCCCCTGTCTTCCCAGTCAGAATCTTCACTCCATCCATAAGCATGCAAAGGCATACGCATGAGAACTGGCTCACGCCTGCACGGGGAAGTAGGGAAGACTCATTAGCCACGGTGAGCGTGTGAGGAAGGACACTTGTGTGAACACTGAGAGATGGGTGTTCACAGTGGGCCAGAGTCTCACCGACACACCTCTAGCCAGAAAGCCTGAGATTCAGCTGTTCATACTGATGTAAATGGAAATGCATTGACCTCCCACAGCCAAGAGGAAAAAAAGGTTCTGTTGGCATCTGACAACTTGCTCAATCAATCAAGACTCACACAGCAGCAGAGATCAGAGGCAGGAGCGTCAGACCACCCAGCCGCTCGGCGTTCCTGCGGTACAACGGCGCGTGCCGTGGTGACGGCGTGGCGGGGCAGAGGTACTCACTCGCTTGCATCAGCTGTCCCTGGCGGCCGAACACCTGCGAGAAGGTGGCAGGGCTGCAGGTGAGAGTGTCTTCCATGGCTGGGCTGTCCCACGGGGAGAGAGCGCACAGCTGCCGGAGCTCAGTGAGGCTGGGAGAGGGGAGGAGAGGGGCACTGCCCGTAACCCTCCGCCGAGCCGGGAACAACGAGCGCGGCGGACGAAGGCGTCGGATCGTCTGACGGTCTGACAGCTGTCCACCACGGGAGCACTGCTAGAGCTGCGTCCACAAGTGCGGTCTGCTGATCAGGACAGGAGCAAACATTACACACACACACAAACACAGCGAGGGTATGTGTGTGTGTGTGTGTGTGTGTGTGTGCCACTACAGATGTGAGAATGTGTGTGTGTGTGTTTGTCAGAGAGAGCAAGAGAGAGATATAGAGAGAGCAGGAGCCATGCCTGTTAAAGCCGCTATTCTTCAGAAGCTTGTCTCAATCCTGTCTCACGGCCGGCTCGTCTCTCCGCGGTCTCGTCCAGTCTCCCAGAAGTGGGCGTGAGGATGCGTGAGCTCCACGCAGGTGCTGGTGTGTCCTGTCCTGCCAGCGTAGGAGAGGCGGCTCCCGTCCCCCAGGCGGAGTCTGCCGAGCTCGTGCAGCACTGTGCGCTTTCTTGTGCTGTGATCTGGTAAGAGTGCCCTCCTCTCCTCCGTCTGCTCTGGCTCTCCCCTCCTCTCCCCTCCCCTCTCCCCTCCCCTGCCTTCCCCTCCTGTGGTTAAGCACTAAGCCCCCTCCCCTCTCTCCCTCTCTCACCAACTCCATGATCCATCTCAAAGGAAAGATCGCTGCAGGGAAACATTTTTTTTTTTTGCAACTCCAGCTCTTCTGCCATTTCTCCCCTGCAGTGGCTGAGGGGGGGGGAGGAAAAAAAAAGAAAAATGCCAATTTTGAAACTCACCCAAAGGCTGTAAGAGGAAAGGACTCGGATTGCATATGTGAAATGCAATATACTTTAAACAGTTTTATTTCTACATATAAATAATGAAGAGAGGCGTTATGTGAACACAGACCTAACCATACAGCAACTTCATGGTGTTCATTCAGTCACATAAGAGCAGACAAAAGCCTTCAGTGTCGTTTCACCTGTTTTGACGTTGAGGGCGATGCAGAACTCACGTGAAGGTCCCACTTCCAGGTGCACTTTGTGTCGTTTGTAAATTAAGGGGTATTTGGTCAATTTAAAGTGCTTTCGGTAAATTAAAAGGCATTTGGTAAATTGAGAAGCATTTGACGAATCAAGCGGATCTTGGCAAATTAAGGAGTGTTTGATAATGAAGTGCTTGTTAAACTAAGGGCTGTCTGGTAAATGAAGGTGTTTGGTAAATGACGAGGTGTTTATTGTGTTCCTCAGCAGGCCTCTATGCTTTACGTCATGCCTCTGGTGACTGTGGGCGTGATAGAAATCCATTCACCAACCAACTTCCTCTTTAGTCAGAATTTCCAAAGGATGCACCCTTCCTCAGCTGTGCGCCTGCATACTGACCTTTCCAGCGTGACTCGGGAAGCTTCGAATGTCCACAGAACATCCTCCCGTCTGGAGAAGCACGACAGCTGATGCAGGGGACTACTGTACGTGTCCAGCCCCGTGAAGGTGGAGCTGGAGGTGGAGGTGCCTCTGAAGCAGGCGCTAAGTGGCTTTGGTTCAGCCCAGGACAGCCATCCATCATCACTCTGAGGTTAGAGCAGTGATTCAACTTTATTTTTCACCCATTTCACCTTCTGTATCAGCAGAAGTGTCTTGACAAGTCAGGAGCGGTGACATACAGTGAGTTTTGCAGCGAGTTTAGCAGCTTTTCAACTGTCAGGCGATAGTGAGCGTCAGGCACCTAGAGCCCACAGGAATTAATTCCCCTCTCTGTAGCCGAGAGTTCGCTCGAATCAAATTCTCTTTGAACATGAAGCAGAGAGATGTGTCGAGAGCAGGCTGTCATCTGCTGAGGCGAGAGCCACTCCTCCCGCTCGACGAGGAACCTTCCCTATTCAGATAAAGAGATTCTTGTGTTGCTATCCTCATGGCTCCTTCCACGCCCCGCCCCTCCACCCCCACTGTGGAGCTGCGGGATAACGAGCGTCTCAACACCAGCGTTTCTGTGACCCCTGAAGCTATTCGGAGCAAAAGCAAGAAGGATTCCTGGAGGCATATGAACAACGTGCTACCATTGTACAGTGACAAATAGGCTAATACATGGACAGTGACTCACCATGGGACGCCGAGACTGGGGCATCGCGTTATATCCGGACAGAAACGCACTACAAATAAAGCCATGGCTTCTTGTAGCCCTTCACTGCAGTGTCACCCCAAGATATGAGTTACAAGATTATCAAAAAGGAGTAAGGCATTCGTTTGCATGTACGCGTCGTGCCCACGTGAGCAAATCCTGGCCAGGCTTCTGCGTTCCGGCTAATTTATTGCTGAGCTGAGGTCCACGGGATTGTGTTCTTATTAATAGGAACGGGGCACCTTGCACGACAG
Organism: Brachyhypopomus occidentalis; assembly: GCA_020368025.1. Lineage (NCBI taxonomy): Eukaryota > Metazoa > Chordata > Actinopteri > Gymnotiformes > Hypopomidae > Brachyhypopomus > Brachyhypopomus occidentalis. Next base: position 4,981,150 of record JAGXOD010000024.1, on the reverse strand, counting down.
TCGGGATTAAATGTGGTAATATCTCACACTGACAGGCAGGGCCTGGCACTGCACGCCTCCCGTCCACACACACAGCCCAGAGGCACCATAAAGCCCAGCACTGCCCCCATCAGGCTCCATAAACAACAGGACCACGGCAAGGGGGAGGAATAAACACGGCCCACAACCCCCTCTGCATAAAGAGCAGTCTGCTACAACACCCCCCTCCCCCAACAAAGCCCCTACCCAAACCACTCCCAAAGTCAATATTCAATTTTTTATTTGAACATTGCCCGGACAGTCTAAAGCATTGCAGACCTCTTAGTTCTGGCTGCAGAGATGCAGCAGACAGGGGTTTGAGAGCAGTGCTGTATTCATTCATTCATACTGAGGGAATTTTGCTGGATGTCCATATTGAGAGATCGTGACAGATTCTGTGAAACAGGTTCTGTCTGGCGAGAGAAGCAGGCTGGTGGTGTTCATACCTTGCTCACGTAAACACCAGCTCCACAACCTCAGCCGTCAGACCGCAGGTCTAGGACGCAGTTCACAGAAGGCGACTTTACATGCTTCCTTCTGAAGAGAGCCGTAGGAGTCGCATGGCGGTTCGTACGACGGCTGCGCAGCACTGCGAACAAGGCACCTGCGGCCAAAGAACTGCTGCTGGGTGCACACGTTTTTGAGAAGTGCACAATTTGTCACGTAGCGAATTAGCGGCGGACACGCGCGAAGTAACACTTCGCCTGACGTGATCAATATGCTGTTCTAAAAACAAAATACAGCAGATGTCAACAGTACATCTGTTTCTCTCCCAATCAAATACTTTTTTTATGTATACAATTTATTTTTCACACCACATCGTTTATTTAACTCTGTGTGACATTCATTAAACTGATCACAAGGATCAAAAAGAACCTACTTAATCTACTTTAATGGCCACCGGAGAGAAGATATTGAGATTACTGAGGCTGTAAAGTGACAGAAACACAACACAAACAAGACTGGCTGAGGAAGACAAGACTCTAAAGGAAGATTTGGGGTTTGGGGGCATAACAGGAGGGAGAAGGAGAGATAGAGAAGGAGAAAGAAAGAAAGAAAGAAATCTCCATTGGCCAACGTAGCACAAAGGCTGCTATGCACTGATGGAGGTCTCAGTGGGTCAAAAAATTCTTTCATTATTCCTTTGATGTTAGACGCTAACGATAATGGCTCGAGGATACTATCACAACAAAAACACAATCAGGAATTTAATCAATTTAAAGAAAAATAATAGACTATAAAGCTGATACTTAAGTTAAATGACACTAACTGTGGCAAAAGCCCACTCAGAATACCCAGGGTGTTTGTTGTCTCATTTTCTTTGACATGAATCCCAACTTCATGTGCAGCGTGGGATTTCAGGAACTCGGCTAAAAGAGCGTTAACCCAGCTACAAGGGAGACGTCTACGCACGATGGGATCTTGTGTCTCACATTAATAACCATGACTGCATGCAGCACAATCCGTCTGCAACCGTGGCCTTTCAGATCAACATCTGCGTGGTTTATAAGCCTGCTGGCCTAGTTTGCACACTGTGCACATCAACAGTATCATCATTTTTTATCACTACATGACATCGTAAAAAACAAACACACTTTAGTCAGTCTGCCAGTTTTATACATTTGTCCTTCCATTTTTTACACAGCTGGAATTGCCTGCACTGTCAAAGCAATATTGCGTAGCCTAAATGTAACTAAATCTTCTATAAGAACAGTACGCCATCTCTTACTAAAGCACTCTCTGGTATAAACACTATAAAGTGGTTATACCTGATTTGGAGTCTCTCCGAAATGGCAATTAACACCAAGTGCAATCTAAACACAAATAGGGCCCCAATAAATCAAAATGCTGATCTAATCACTCTTACAAGCTGTGAAGCCATAACGTTAACAGCAAACAAATCAGAGTGACGGGCAGAGTGTGTGTGTTCAAGCAGCTGCAGACAGGGAACCTTATCAGTACGGGGAGGTTCGATGTAATGAACTTTTGTTTAACTGCACCGGGCGTCAGGAACATCGCCAGGAGCGAGAGTGAAGCCAACTAGGACAGACGCAAGGAGCGCTGTGGGGTTCAGGGGTCAGGACTGGGTGACAGTTACTGTAGCTGCTTATTTGCTGATCATTCCCAAGGGCGTCTATGAAGGGTTTACGGTTCTCGAGCCCCCAGAGAGCAGCAGCAGAGCACTGCAGACCGGCCGTGTCTTCCGTGTTTCAGTACGCTCGGTTCAAGCCATCAGCCCATTAAACCTGTGAGCAAAACCAGCTGGGTTAAAGGAATCACGATCCTTGTGGCGACATGACAGAACTGCAGGCAAATGCACCTTGTGCACTGCACCAATAATCAGAAATTAACTGAAACATCTACACGAGCATAAATTCACTAAGGTTGTAAATACAATGGACAGTCTGTGAAGATAAAAAATAAAATAAAACCAGAATGTGTTCGTATGGCTTAAGAGCTACTTGGAGCTGAACTGGGAATGAACTCTCCAGCCCTCTAGAAGGATCACAGTGATCCACTGGAAAGCTGCAAAGCAGGGAAGACAGGAAGTGCCCCGGCTCCAGATCTACCTACCTGCACCACGATGCCCATTATCTCATCCAGCACCACTGGGTCCATGTGAGAACATCCATGCATGGGCACTAGATTCAGAACACACCTGACAGGACAATGCAATTGATTTACCATGTTGGTGTAAACTAGTGCAGATATGCTGTGCTCACCAAAGTGTTAGATCATCAGGAGGTCAGACAGAAATCCCTCTTTCTGTTTAGAGAGACTGAGATGTTGTCAGTACATTCAACACCTGACTTTGAACAACTGAAACAAAGGACGTTGTCCTCTAGATGCCAATATCCTACACCATCCCAAGGTCTTCGGTTTTAGGGATTAGTAGTGTTCAACATTGTTTTGATGTATTGTGAAAGACTCAAATTGTAAACCAATTGTAAACACAAATATCACTTTTTTTCTTTTTAAACAAACAGGCCTATTCAAGTAAGGTCTGTTTGTTACCGTATCTGTATCTGAGGGTGTCTACTGAACGTTTTCGTTTAGGCCTTTCTAACAGATGGCACTGGGCAGATACCTCTTTTAAACCAAACTGGGTGGAGAATGTGTGGGTCCTGAGAAAGAAAAACATTTCAACTTTTTATGTGATAAAGAAAAGAAAATGTACATTATGTGCCTGTCCACACTGCAAGTGACATCTTGATCAGAATAATACTTGCATGACTACGTTAGCCTAGACAAATACACAGTGGTCAATGTTTTTAATCTGAATACTGCAAAAAGGATGAAACAATGATAGTTACATCATGCACGGAATTATATTATATTATATATCGATTATATTACCACCGAATTCCTGATGTCCTAATATTCTGGATTCTCTTACTTATTGCATTCGTTAGAAAGACTAACGAAAGCAAAAGCATACTGTTAACTAGACCGCCAGATAGATAGCGTTAGCATGCTAGCTAATACGCCTTGTTCGTTGGATAGCATAACTAGTTTCATTGGCTGCTTTAGCTGTACATTTGATGCACTTGCAGAAAAGCATACGATCAAAAGGGCATTAGTTTTGTTAACGGGTGTTTTGTTAATAGAAAACCAACAGCTATAACCTAAATACTTTATGTAACCTGCCTAGCCGGTTAGCTTCCTTGTGGACTCCAAATATGCTTCACGTGATACTCATTGTAAGGTGCGTTTGAGGTAGTCCTTATTTCACTTACTTCTTAATTCGGTTATTCCTAATTTCACTTTAGTCCTTATTTCAGTTCAGGAGAGCATTTACATTTTTTGGCGGTCTCCTGGCACGGGACCACAACATTACTGTGGACGAGTAAGCTTACATTATCTAATATCTAGCTAACAGATATCCTAGCAGTTTTAATTTTCCTCATTTAATGTACCTAACTTCACACTCACATAGCCCACCTAGTTACTCATATAAAGTAACGACCAGTTGTCAGTCAGCTTCGCCTTGACGCCTGTGTGACTGATGGTAGGAGGAACCTTCCCGTCAGAAGATTCCGCTGCGGCGGAGGATTCAAATGAGAAAGAACCACCGATCTCTGATCAAAGCGAGTTGAACGTTTGCTGGACGTGACATCGCATTAAGACTCATAATTAACTCATTTACAGTATTACATAGTGTCCATACAAACGCATTTACACAACGAATATCTCACTTTTGACTCATTCCTGCCTGGTAGATACAATAACAAGTGACGAAAGTGTGGACTGCCAAGGAAACACCAACTTTATTTGGTTTTTCCTCCTTACTCAAATTGTTTTATTTTCCAGGAAGTATTTAATTGTCTTCATACTTGGACACTGCAAAGTCCATGGAATGACCTCATTTTTTTTCTGTATACTGCCCCTAACTTCCTAATATAGGAATTATACATTATTTGGCGCCGCCTTTGACGTCATAGCTAACGCTAGACTACAACCAATCAAACGTTACATTAGATTGCATATTCATAAAACGTGCCATCAACATGACCCTCCCACACTTCACTTACTCCACAACACCTGGATGCAAGCGGGAGAAGGGTTTGTCTTTACATGTTATTCCAGAAGACGGAATGACCAAATCGAGATGGCTCAATTTTTTTGAGGGGGGGGGGTGTTGAAATGAAACCAAATACAAGAGTTTTACTGCGCATTTTACTGCGAATTCATTTTAGATTTGGCCCCAATACAGCTCCATATTTGCCAAATGCTTAAACATCACTTTCCCGACATTTACACGTCCATGGGGAGCAAAACTTATTTTTTCCCCCCCTGCAACCTACACACACGGAATATTGAACCATTTCTATAATTTTCTATGACCGATTGCTGTCATAACAAAGTAGGCCTACTCTTTGTTACAAATGTGGGCTAAAAATGTTACATGCTGTATCAAACATACAGTTGGGAGTCTACACAAAGCAAAACATAATCTGTGAATGTTCCTCAAAAACAAAACTGACATTTCTTCATCCTGAAGATTTACCAATACATCTTTCAGAACTGTAGCCAAATGATTTGACATTTTTTTTCATGAACACCAACACCATCAGTACAATGGGGGTTTTAATTTCAAATTATACTTTAAAATCTGATTAGTAACCAATTACCCCCCCCCCACACACACACACACACACACACAACATGGGGCAAGTTGAGTCACATATTTGGGGACCCCATATTTTTGCATCCGTGTTGGTTACTCTGCTAGGATTTCAATCTATGGCACACATCCTGAACTGTTGCTGTACGCAGTAGGTCTATTCCTGTCTCGTATTCCCTTGGCTATAGGTCGACTTAAGTAAAAAGAAAAAACAGCTCATCTTACCACACTCTCCCCTCCCATTAGTCCTGCATAGTCATAGGTAACATCCCACATACAAAGGGGAAATTCTGCTTTGGTACAAAGTCAAGATTTTGAATAGCATATAAAAACCTTCATATTTCCTCATAATAAATAAATACATGTAAAAACAAACAAACAAAACACCTGTGCACTATGGATGCAGGTACAAGAACATATCCTGAACTGCTTTTGTAATTTGAATATTTTTTTCTTTACTAGTGTTAAAGTACTTATAAAGAACCAAAGGGGGAAATATATTAAACTGTATGGACTTCAGTGTGTAACACCACAGCCATAACCAGGAAGGACAATATAGTATCGGTGAGCAACTTCCGCCTTATATATTACAAACAAAGAAAAGGTACATCTTAAAACATAATTTGCTACTTTTAACCATTTTATTTGGTGACAAATTTACATATGTACATATAAAATATGTACAGAAGTCATGTTAATTCATGACTTTAATACCCACGAGCAGATAAAGAACTAAATACCAAGATCAGTTTGAATATTTGAATAGCCATGCCCATTCCTATTGTGGGACAGGCATATGTAAATATGAGTAAATGCATAAACATACCCAGAAATATGTAAATATAGACCCAACCCTCCTCCTACTCAGTGGAATTTGTCTTCGAATTTCTGAAACAAAAATATCTGCACTGGTCTCATCACTATAGCACTTAATCTACCCTTTATATAAAAAACAAAAGGAAAATAAAATCAAACCATCATGTCTGCACAAGTATAAATGGTAGAATAAAATAATGCATTTACAAAAGCTTCATGTCGAAACAGAACAGAAACCCTCCGTTTTTGCAATCAAAACCACTCATGGATTTGTTAAAAAGCAAAATTAGCTTAAACTGCGATTTTCAGATAACCTAGGGAAAATGGTCAGAATGAGTCAGGCAGATGTTACATAACTTGAGTTGTCATGGCACTACTTTAATGTCCTCACATATTAGAAGGGCAGCAGAAGACTGCTCAGTTCAAACAGTGTTTTCACGCACTCATATATTTAGTGTTTTAATGGTCAGCAGTCCTGCTGTAAATACTATGGTTTATAAAAAGTACCAAGAAGCACAGACAGCTTAAGGGTTGGCTGGGTTAGGCAGGGACAGAATATCACATTCATACAGAACACCATTATTGCTCACTCATTATGACTGTGTCAAACAGCCCCATTTCATTACTGTGTTGAAAAGAAAAAAAACCCACAACACAAACCTGTGAATGAGAGAGCTTCATTTGAACAAATATTGCATTCCATACGGAGCATCACATTAAATATCAATGTGCCCCACCCCCTCATTTGCATCTGAAAGAGGGGCCGGACAAAACAAGAATATTGACACAAAAGGGTCAGTCTAGCCATACTGTATTCATAGCACATGCAGTAAGAGACTTGAATTTAAAAAAATTCACAGAACACAAAGGCCAATAAAAAAAAGAAAGAAAAAGGTTGCCGTAACAACTGATAAATGATTGACTTTTTGCAATACAATCGGCCATCATTCTTAACGGAACTGCAGGGCCTTTATTCATAAATCAAGTAATATTACTTTTAATGTACATTTACAGGCATCATAATCTAGTCCTTGTTCTTCTCCCCTTTTTTCTTTTTGTTTGGGAGGGTCGCATATCAAACCAACGCTCATTTCCAAAAGTGCATTAAGAACTTGCTTCTGTCAGCCAAAATGAAGCATACGAGGAGAAGCAAGACTCCTGATCTCTTACCATATTTATATTAACCAGTCCAACAATTTCAATTTAACTTGAAGTTCACCAGGTCTCCAGCTTGGAGTTTACCACTTCTAGTGAGCTTTACCTGGTTAACATCAACAGCGATTCCTGCAAGCAGAAAACAACACGGTGCACACAAAAGTTTAAACTGCATGCATAAGGAGGCATGTGCACCATCCTGCACCTACTGGGTATGATGTCCTACCGTGTGCTCTCCAAGTCCAGCATCACTGCTGGCAGGTTCTTCGGCCCCACCAGACCCCAAGGAACCGGCTATTTGGAGGCTACGGGTGACCGGGCCACCCGCTCTCTCCCGCACCCTCAGGGAAAAGCGCTCCTCTTTCTTGGACTGCCCCTGCGACTTCACATCCACCTCCTTCTTGGGAGCTGCGTCTTTACCGGCGCGTGGAGCTTTTGGAGAAGGCTGTGTCGCGTGCTCGTCCGTGAGGGCAGGCGTCGAGGGCGTCGGGGTTTGCCGGCTCTTTCGGCCTTTCTTGCTTTTGTGGGTCGTGCTGTCCGGGTCGGCCGCGGGCCTCTTGCCACGCACATGGGAGACCCCCGTTTTACCTCGGCTCACCGACACGGTGCTTTCTAGCGTCTCGGAGCTCCGGGCCCTGGTTTTCCCCAGCGGCCTCGTGGACGGGCCCATTCCGGCTTCCTGTTTGATTTCAGAGTCTGTGTTACGACTACGGAGATTCATGTTTTTGTCCTGAGGTGTTGGTGTCCCTTTATTTTTCTTCGCCATGGGTTTCTGAGGACAGCTGCATGCAATGTGCTTCGTGAGGCTGGCGGGGTATGTAAATTCTCGACTGCAGTGAGGACACGCGTGGACATCCGGCACTTCTTCCTTCACCTGGGTGGGGGTTTTCCTTACCGAAGTAGCGGCCTTGTTCTTCTGGGATATCGCCTTCTGCACCAGCTGGTTTTTCTTCCTATTCAGAGCAGTCATTTTAATTTTGGCCGGCATCTCCGGGTTGAAGTTGAGCCTCTTGGGTTGGCCTATCCTACGGAAGACGTTCTGTCCTGTGATGGTGGGCGGTGCCGGCACGCGCCGCATGACGCCATTCAAAGGTTGCTTGCCTATCTGCCTGAGAGGGATGGGATTCTTCTTGGGAGTGTACCGTCTCTTATCACTTGCGTTGGCACAGGCCAGAATGTGCTTGTGGAGCTCTGGCATGTTATCGAAGCTGTTGCCGCACTTGGTGCACCTGATAGCCGTGTTGAACGTCTGGGGGATGTTGTGGGTGGTGAAGTTCGTCGCAGAGGCCACTTCTCCAGCAGGCGTTCGGTTATGGTAAGGGAAGGGTGGAGGCCTGAAGCTGGGGTAGTGCTGATTGATGCCAAGGCGCACGTCTGGACCTTTGGGCTTTCCTGCCTCGGCGGCCATGATCTTTATTGTAGTGTACAGCTCCTCCGTGGGGTCCTCTTGTCCAGCGACATCATCAATAGCTTCCTTTTTAATGTCACTGGTATCACTAACTCCACAATAATCCAGAGAGGCCTGGTCTACAGTTGTGTCGGGAGCTGGATGCGTGGAGATGTTCTCCATATCTGCCTGAGTGGGATCCGTGTAGTTCTGAGGCCGGAGTTTGCCATTTTCAACTATGGTGTGAGTGCAGTGGTGGCCAGGGTGCAGGTCGCTCTGGTGCTGCTGCAGGTTGCAAAGGAAAGCAAACTCTTTGGAACAGACAGAGCACACGTAAATTCTGCCGACATCGTGGAGAGAGGAGCGGTGCTCCAGCAGGGCTACTGCATTCCCGAATAACTGCACGCAGAACTCGCACTTGAAAGGCCGTTCGGCAGCGTGATCTACAATATGACTGCTAAGTTCCTTAATAGAGTTAAAAGGCTCCTCGCAAACATTACACACAAAGCTCTTTGTGAAGGTGTCCTGCTCTAATGTGTCCGTCACGTCTGGAGTCTTTGTTGAAGCGCTGAGTAAGGCCGGTGAGGACACTCCGTTGGCGCTAGGCAGAACTTCAACTGTCGATTTAACTTTTACAGGTTCATCGACACCTGTGCCCTTATCAGTTAATAGCCCTATATAAGAGGTCCGAGAATCTACCACTAAATTAAAGGGAGTGTGTGTTTCTGCGTCAGAATGTTCTGGAGACTGAGAGGACTGTGGTTTTTGTTCCACCTCGGTCTTAACGTTGAGGTCTTGAGGCAAACTTCCATCAAACGAAGTACTATGGCTGGTGCTGGAGTCAATTCTCCTTTCAAAGGAAGAAATCGCATTATTTGCATTTTTTAACAAATTAAACTTAGAATCGAAGGTCGAGCCCTTAAGTAGTGTCTCATTTTCGGATTCTGAAATGGAACCTGCTTTACAATGTGTTTTCACATCCTGAGGACTCGAAGGCAGTGCATCAGTTGTAGGGTGTAACTGTTCAGCAGTTTGGTCCAAGTCATCATCGTTCAAAGGTAAAGCATCGTTGCATGTTTCAGTTACGACAGGGGACCCGGGCGCTGTGTCCATCACATGGTCAACGGGTTTGGGAGACAATTTAGGAAAAGAGCAGTCAGAAGATGGAGCAAGAGGTGGAGGCGATGGGACGGAGGGCAGAACAGGGGGCGGGGGAGTGGAAGAGGCCTGGCTAGAGGTGGATGGGGAGGAAAGATTCATAATCACAGGGGTCAGGGAAGGCGGGGAAGCAGATTCACAGGCCGGTTCTGAATTAGAACACGGACTAGAGGGGGAGACACTCGTGACGCTGCCCGGAGACAAGTGCGTGTCTGGGCTTCCGAGGCTCGGACAGCCCTCCTCGGCAGAGGAACCCAAACCAGCGTATTCGTTCATCAAGACTTTCTCCAGCATGCTGGTATTGGGTTTCTTTCTCTTGACGTGCGTCTGCACAGACACGCTTGCCTTCGTCTCGTGGTCACCGGCACTTTTTCGATGCACGCTTAAATCCAGCACCGACTCTCCTGGCCCTTTACTCACGTCACCGTCTCTTTTAGCAACGGCGCTGGAGAGATCAAGAGGCTGCTCGTTGCAGGAGTTGCCTCCACTTATGGAGGCCGGCCACTCCTTTCCAGGGGGACTCCTGGAGTCCCTCTGATCTTTGCTGGATATGGTCCAGGACTGGTTCGTGCTATGGCTTTCAACCTTTGGCACCTTGAGGGGTTGTGAATCCCCCATTTCAGGGTTGGAGTTCTCAGAAGAGCTGCTCTGTGCGGGTGTGGGAGGAGAGCCAGTCCTTCTTTTAAACCTCCCCTGAGCAGCAGGCAAGGATGTTATGGAAAGTGGTGTAGTCAGTCTACGGCTATCTGCTATTACAGCCAGTGAAGATTTTTGACTGTCCTGGGCCTGCAGAAGCTGCTTCAACTTAGGGGAAAGATAAATTGTTTTCTCTTTCTGAAAGGCAAGCGTCTCTGTGGACTGGGGGAAGACGTTGCTAACCATTAAAGGTGACTGGGCAGAAGCAGAAGATGCAGCAGATGACACGGTTTCAGATTCCATTTTCACATCAGGAAGAAGTGGAGGGGTTGAAGTTCTCCTTTTAGAAGTTGACTGAGCAGAGATGGAAAGCTCCTTCACGGGACCAGGCCGTGTTTCGACTTTAAGGACCTGATTTATTTGGTTAGGATTCAAGATGACTGCATCAAGACCGAACAGCGCGGCAGCATTCGAATCGACCTCTATCACTTCGCAACCGCTGTCCGAGCTTGTGGACAGGATCTTCCCGTCGATGTAAAGGCTGAGGTTCTCAGAGATGTTCTTGGAGATGTCGACCATGCCTTCCTCTCGTTCCCCCTCGTCCTCGGTGTCTACACTGGGTACGTAGGTAGGTGGCGGGCTGGAGTTTGGAGACCTAGGCCCAAGTGCTACAGCGTGACCTGGGTCCGTCTGCTGGGTCGATCCATCCTGCAGGAGAATTCCTTTCCTCCGGACGCCTTTCGGCATGAGGTGGCGTTCGTGAATTCTGCGCTGGTGCCTGCGCATGTTGGTGTGGGTGCCGAAGGTCTTGTTGCAGTATTTACAAGGGTGCAGTTCTTTAGACTCCCCGTTCTCGTCTGAAACGAAAGGCGGGTCAGACTCCGCCCCCGTATCTTTAGACGCATCGGAGCCCGGCTGAGGGGGGCCGTTCTGTGAGCTCATCACTGCGGGACATGGTGAGCTCACACAATCAGAGGTAGGAGAGTTGCTGAGCCCAGAGGGACTGAGGAGAAACGCTGTTCCAGCCAGCGACCCTGACCTTCTCAGACCTTTACTCCCACTCTCGTGACGTCTTTCGTGCCTGCGCCTGCCTACCTGAGAACCAAAGGGCTTGGAGCAGTACCTGCATTTGAAGGTGTGGGTCTGGTGGTTGGCCATAGAGTGAATGTGAGTGTGGCGCTCCAGGCCTTGTTTGGTGGAGAAGTGGCGTTCACAGTGCTGACAAGGGTGAGTTTCACCCTGCGCATCGTCATCGAGATCAGGGTCGCACTCTGCGTCTAACTCGGGAAACACCAGAGAGGACTCTCCTTCACACAGAGCGTGCTCAGAGCTTTCCTTGACAGGGCTGTCAGGAGCCAACTGCGGGTCAGGCTGTTCATTGTTGTTCTCGAGCTCCACGTCAGCAGGGGGCGCTGGGCTGTCGTGTGGGCGATGCAGCTGCAGCTGACCCGCCTCCTGCGAACCCTTCTGCTCCTTCTCTGCCGTCGGAGCCGGAGAGGAGTCCTTGGTCGCTACGTTGGAGTCCTTGGAAACGCGCTTCCCCTGGGCCGGCTCTGAAGACGCAGAGTGTCTCTCTTCCTCTATGCTCACCCCTTACAGAATGGAGAAAAAAAAATTAATAAATACATCTTTACTGTTCCTTTGTAATGACAATCGCCATGTGCCTGAAACCACAGTTTTAAAATGCATTTTTTGTTTGTTAAAAAGAACATAAATCATCTCCATAAAGCGAATCCAAAAGTAAACCAACCTTCCTTAATGTCACACATCTCAGTGACTATGGGTTCAGCCGCACTCGATGGCTTATGCCCGGGTAATCTTCCCAAACCAGCCCGTCGAGCTTTGTCCAACAGCTTCTTTCTTGCTGTACAGGAAACACTTAGGATCATTTTCAAAAGAACAATCATTTGCGATATGGAAAGCACAGTGAGGCCGAGCAATCATTCAGTGGAGGCATGCAAAACCTCTAGCTCGGTCTCTGAACCAATTACCACAGTGAGTGAAACAAAGCAGATCTCTGCCTGAATGCTGATACATGCTACTGCCACAGTCACACCTGCAAGACATCACACAAAAGAACGCCGTGACCTGTTTTTCTTTTTCATCCTCAAAGCAACTAAACCCGCCTGACTGCAGTGACATTACAGTAGTGCGAGACAAACATCCCATCTGTCCTTCCTATAGTGGCATTAAAAAGAATAAAATCCAGCACCAAAACAGTCAAAGTTTAACCATAAGTATCTATTTGTGATAAAGAAAAAAGAAAAAAAGAAAAAAGCTAAAGGGCATTTTAATATAGGCATATATCCTGCAAGGATTTCACTCATGAAACATGTGAAACAGAGCCAGTTGCTATCAGCTGGTGTTGCTATGACAAGGTCATCTGTCAGCATCCTATACAAAGCCTGATTCAGAAAGCAGAGATGCATGCTCCCAACCCAGTCATCTGACTACACTCGTTAAATATCCACTGTGCTGCCTACAGATTCTCTTATCTTGAAGTAAGATTATAATCTTGTCTTTAGGCCATGCTATTTTTTTTGCCATTTTTATACAATTTTACTACAAAATAAAATGAATATAAGCTAGTATGTACTTTAGCTGTTATACATCATCCCACTTCAAGACACTTATTCTAATGTAGGCTAATGAAGTTCTATTATTTGATTCATCTGACAAGAAACTTAACATTTAAAAACACTCCAATATTATTGTAGAGTTCAACACGGGTTGAAGCCAAGTTTAGGTTATCCAAAACCTAAATAGCTCCAAAATCTCTCCCGACACAAACCATAAAGTCACACAAGCATTTGGGACTCTTCCCGTCTTGTTCTGCGTAACGCCCGTGAACGGAGAGCGCTGGTGAACGCACATCTCGGGCCTAGGGTTCGCTTCCTGGCCAACTTTGAAAAGAAAACCTTCACAGCACATGCCCGACAGTGGCGTTTTACGTGCATGTTATGTGCAGTGACTCAGTTACGATATGGCTGCTTGTTGCGACTGGATGGAGGAGGAAGGGGGTTGAGAAAACACATTTTACAAAAATCCCGAATATTCCTGTCTTTCCTAAACGAGCGTCCTGCGGCCGCGGAGGCGAGAACTGTTGCAGTCACATTAGCATCTAGCCGCAGACGCTGGTGGCGGCTACTCCAAATCACACTTTCCCCTTTGATAACTAGTTTACTGGGGGGGGAGCATTTAATGCAGCCCACGACACGCAGCGAGTGTTCAGCTGTAGCTTCGCACACATCTCGGCTAGGTGTCCTCCCCCCTCGCATGTTCATAAATCACATCTGCCTTGTACCGCAGCGGCAAAGCCTGTCGCAGTGTGGACGCAACTTTGTAAAAACGTGGCTAAACGCGACTTTTTTTTTTCGGTCAGCCGGTTCGTCGCCACGTTTCTCGGCGTGTGGCGTTTTACTGTGTCGCCTTAAAGGTAAAACGAAGCGAGTCTACCTGTTGCCTGCTTTCGGCACGGTGTCAGCTGCGGATTTCAAAGCCCCCGAAGTAAATTTGAGCCGAAGCGACCTGCCCGACCACATCGCGGAGAGAGGGAGCGAGAGGACTCTGATCAGAGCGGACGAAGAAAAGTACCGAGCAGCCCGCACGATCCAGATAGCTAAACTGAGGACACGACGCGGGTTTTTGCACATTCTGAACTAACTGAAGAAGCTAACCAGCTAGCCGTATCTTATCCAAAAGTGCTGACGAAAGGTCATCCTCCGTTCTGACAGGTAGCTGGGCGAGCTAGCCGTGCTGACTGGAGGCGGCTGCTGCGCTCCGTCAGCCTGCAGGACTGTCCGCGTCCGCGTTTCTGACGGTACGGACGGGACGTGGCTGTTATTTAGACAGACGGCGAGTCCGTCTCGCGCAGTCAACACAGTCGCTATGCGACTAGATCGCCAGGTATCCGAGCTAGCTGGGCTAGCTAGCCTAGGTAGCATTGATAGCCTAGCTAGCATTGCTAACCTAGCTAGCCTAGCTAACTGACGTTAGCTGACTTCTCAACTGTAACCGTAATAGACGTGCGGATGTTTTTCTCCTCAGTTTAACTTCCGTTAAACCGTTTGCGCATCTGTCGTACAGAAGGTTATTTTTGAATTATAAAGTCTGTGCCTTACCTCGTTTTGCTCTCGGTGAATTTTTCTTGTTCAAGTTGCTGGTCCTTTCTTCCTCTAATGCAGCTGCTATCTCAGGGTTGTCTTCCCCATTGTACCATACCAGCAATTCTTCGCCTGGCCCGATTGGCTGCAGGGTTAGAGACGGACCAATCGCAGTCAAGTTTATTGTTTGGCGGAGGGAAATATTATACAGGCCTTGACGTACTGACAAGCATTTACTATTAAAAGCTTATATATTAGCTGCAAAGCAGTCTCGCTAACGTAAATGACTTTTTTGCACTGAGAAGTCTGGAAATTATACATTTTCATTAATTGCAATGACTAAATTATATTTAACCTTAAAATGCATATTGGGGATTATAATAAACCAACTTCAGACTACGAGTGTAAACTTAATAAATATTTGCATTTTTACAGAATATCCCTTAAATAACCTCTATTATAGAAAATGTCATCAAATGATAATAATCATAAATTCTCTGATTAATCGTTCCTACCCTCAACACTTTGTAGTAAATGGCTCTGTTGATTTCCAGTGGAAACAGGTTCTGTTCTTGAGATGAGCGTGCCCAGTTCACATAGCGCAACCAGTTCCCCTTCATAGGGTCGGTGGCATCCACACACATCCACCCTCTGGTTGGGAAATACACCTAAAAGGTAATCACATTGTTTTGAATGGTTATAAGGCAGAAGATTTGTAGCTGCAATATGTACACAATAGTACAGATAAGTTCTAAATTAAGGAAGCAGATTAAAAAAATACACTAACATGGAATGTATTAAAAGGCCAGTGAGCCAAACTATGAGAGAATTATTTTTGCCGTGGAGTAAGTACTGCCTCTCTCTCAAACACTACTGGAGGGAGGGCGTATTCTGTGGCGATGGTGGCTGGTAAGGGGCAAAGTCTGTTGTGGAGCAGGCAGCACACGTGAGTATTAAGCTGAGAAATTGTGTTTTACACCAGGAGATACCAACAATAAAAGGCAGAAACAAACATTAGTCAATAATAGTGATGCATGGGCATACTTTATAAAAACTGCACATGCCAATCAGACTTAAAATCTGAAATCATCATTTATATAATGCAGGTTATATATAAACTACAAAAATCACATTGCACTTTATTATGTCAGGGGTCCATTCTTTGACCTCACACCGTTTCCCTTCCAGGTCACAGTTAAAGCCTTCCATCACTGCTTTGCACTCTTCAGGCCTACCTCCCACATGTACACATTGCTGGTCACTTGAGACCTCTTCTTCCTCTCTCCTACAAAAGGCCCAAACCTCTTGCCTTTGGGAATCAGTCTAGATGCCCAGACCCCTGCAGAGTACAACACACACAAAAAGAGCCAGTTTGAACCCTTTAGTGGCCAGTTTTCCCCTCACGCATGGCCCAATACCCTGTTGTCACATGCTAGCCTGTCCATGACCGTGTTTCTGTTAATACACCTAGATTTCAGGTTAACCGAACAGATATCCACACTTGTATGCATACGGTTTTAACAGTAGTTATATTGATTAAACAAAGGGTTCTTTAATGATCTTTCTGTGAAGATCGATATCTGAAACATAAGTTAAGACTGCCAGTAATAGTTGGCAAAAGTCCAAAGGAAGGTAATGCCTACATCCCTGAGGTCAGGCTCATTCACACATTCTCCTTCAGCTCTACACACAAGAGAGATGAACCAGGAACTAACAGAACAGAAACACTTCCAGGGTCACTGTATGGACTGTCGTTTTTTTTTTGTTTGCTTTGCTTGCTCCCTGGTGCAAACATTTCCAAAGCTGACCCACCTATACGGTTTGGACTGACAGCCGACGGGCCCAGTCTCATGCTCCCTGGAAGCCCCCTCCACACATGGGCAGGAATGTCATCCAAGGTTTCATAAGCCCCTCCAGATACAGCCATTACCATCTGGGGAGGCAGGGGTGGGGGGGTTACATTCACATATGTAATACTGTAACAATAAATACATTTACTACCATCTGTGAAAGGTGGCTACCACAGAACTTGGTACATCTGACTAATTTGAACATTGTGCAATACCTACAAAAAGACTTCAGTTGAGCTCAGCTCTGCAGGTTGTGCACGTCACATACGATCTGTCCAAATGTGAAGTGGCTGTAGTTAATGATGATCAGCTGCACCACACCAGGCAGGAGAGGAGTCTCTCATTCTCTGCAGGATAGACAGACATGTTTCACAAACAGATCAACAGCTCCCTCAGCAAAGCCAATAAGGCTGTTTTTTCTCTCTGGATCTTTTTTTTACCAAAAAAAAACACAATTTGCAAATGTGACTATAAGAAACTGGGGGTTTTTTTTGTATTAAGACAGACATGGACACAAGCTGTGTTTTATAATCCTTCAACATTTCACAAACGGATTCACAATGGATTCCTCAGTTAACCTGGAGGCTTATGGGAACAGAAGACACACCCACAGAGAAAGACAAAAGTGCCATTTCTATTGGACAGCACTGACAGGGTTGGTGCAAGGTAGCCACCTCACCTACAGATCCTCACGAAACTCAGAGTGGTGTGTGAGCAGACGACTACACAGACAGACAGCAGATACTGTTCATTACCTCAGAAACTGTCCAAGTCACAGCAGCTATTACCATGGGTATTACAGTCATTACACACCTACCATGGTCCGGCATCACACCAGATACTAATATAAAGCCACCTTCTCACTTGGACAATAACCCTGTTCCAATCAACTCGAACAGACATAAACTATCATCCTTCACATTACAGCCGACAGGCAAAAATTCTGTTTCACACAGCGGTACCGTTTCCACCCGTTAGGTAAAACGCAACTGTATTATATTGATCTTTAACTTCTTCCTAGTTGGGGCTAATAAGGGTGCCACAAAGACCTGTGACTCAGATCTTACCCAGGTTATATTGTAATAGCGGTGCACAGGCCTCTGACCTGCAGAGACACTGTCTGTATTACATCAATCATCGCCATGACTTTATAAGCTACGGAAGACCCGGATGATCACCTTTTTTGTCCATTGCAGATCAAGAGACATGTTCACGTAGGAGTGTTGTCAGTTAACTGGCCAGCTGCTGAAGAGAGAAAGAGAAAAATCGTGACACACTCTAATGTCTTATGTTACTGTTACGTCTGGAGGTCAAAGATACTTCTCTCTGTCACACACAAACACACACACACTAATGAAACTATAAAATCAACTCAAAGCTATTAGAACACTATTTACTATGCTGCATATCTACAAATTCCTAAATAGGAGATACGAGCTCCAATATAACCACATTTGAGCTTCTGCAGATAAATTACAAACGGACGTGCTAACTAGTTTGCCCTAACTGGAGCCGCGAAGTGACGTGACCGGACTACCGGCGTGATTCTAATGTCGTTAAGTGAAGCGCCTTCGATAAATTACGAACATTGTTGTTTTTTCCCCACTTTTAAAGTAATAAATGTACCCAAAGCCAAAATTTCTTTTTGTGTGCTTTGTGTGTATTTAAGAAGCCTTGAGCCAAGACTGATCTTGACGTTAGTTCGAGCACCAGGTCTTCTTTGGAGGTTGCTTGTCCCTTTCTTGATCAATAAACACAACCTCTTAAGTACACCTTCATTACCGGCTTCATTAAAACAGAAGGAGCAGTAATCAATCCCTATTAAGTACAGCATCCCGGACCCACGTTACCATCATCAGTAATTTAATTCGTGAACCATCCAGAACTTTCCGTTTCAGTGCGACTGATTTATTAGGCTATAGTGCATCTAGGAATCTAAATGAAAATGCATCCGTGATGTTAAGAGGAGGCTGCAACATAACGGAATTAAAATAAGCTGTTTCATTGTCGCAAGATCTGTGAATATCGGTGGCCGCGTGACAAAGAAAGCAGCAATGTGAGCCCGGCTTTCAAACAGTTGCTTCAACGGCTGCGTAGTTTACAAATTATTAAAGACAGTTTAATATTATATGGTATGACACGATTTAGGAATTGAGACAAAAATATGCTCCAACATTAGTTATTAACCTCCAAAATAAATCAGTTCAAATTATTTTAGCTCACAAATTCCAGACGCGGCGTGAGTTAAAAAACATGAATGTGTTTTTTGTTCTCAAAATGTCATGTACAACTCCAGATTGTGGTAATCCGTGAATATGCATCAGTATCAATTCTGTCCGTGGACAGCGGTTCAAGGTTGTGGTTGTGTGTCCCGACTTTAAAGAAAAAACAAACGCCGATTTCACAGAAAATGTTCTTCGAACGCTTACAAGTTCAATCTGTGGCAAATGTTATCAAGAAAAGTTCTGAAATGGTTTCACAGGACGCCCAAATCGCTTTGCAAACTGGCAGGACAAGCACGTTTTATTGTTATTCTCATATCCCCCTCTCAGGAGTGCGCAAACCAACGCAACTCTCGTCCAAGCAAGGTGTTTTCAAAGGCATACAGTGAAGTCTTCCAAAGAGTTGGCTGAAATAATAACGTGTGCACGATCCCCCCCACACTTACCTGTAGTTCTGACCGGCACTGGATAGTTTTGGTTTACCTGCTTTCCATCTGCTGAAAATGGCGGATGGAGACCAGAGCTTTGAGCTTCCCCAGTGTAACTGGTCGGCCGGGTCGCAGGACTGGGAGAGGCAAGCACTCCGCAAAACCATCAGGACGGGGCATCGTGAAAAGTGAACGTGTAATGTAACCTGGGTCGCCACAAATTAGTCGAAATTATTGCTTCCGTATTCGGTGCGATTAAAGGGCCTTTTAAAATAGCGATGTGGTTTGTGGCTCAAGTTGAGTGATTTATTTATTTTACTGCTGCACTAAATGAACGGCGACCCTTTGAGTAGGCTACTGTTTTGAAAATAAGATACATTATTGAAACAGTTATAAATCCGTTTGTTTCAAAATGTTCATATAGGTCTACCATATTAACTCTGAATTCTGACAAATGTGCACCCCCAATGTTCTTTCATTTAGCCAACCATATGCTTCACATTTCATATAGACTGGATCCTACCATGAACAGGCCTACAGAACAGACATAACCACTAAATTTCAAATAACACTTTTATAGAAAGTGCAGTAGATTTTTTGTTGTTGCGGTTGTTTTTTGCTTTCATCATTTATAATGTATTCGCTAACCTATCAAAACACATGTTCCTGTGATTAGAAAAGCAACATGACAGCGATTTGTACTGCAAGATGTAGATAACAGAAAACATGGGCTGTTTATTAAGGCCATCACAAGTCTAATGTCTCTTTATAAGGGAAAAAAAAATTGCAGCCTACTAAATCTACTGAAGTTTATTTTGGTAGTTATTGTAACTCAAATACGACGGCCTTTCTGATTTTGAAATTTTATATTTGTTTTACATACTGTCTTTTGGTCTTTTTTGGTCAGTTTCACTTGCTAAGTGTGATTACATATATTCGCCACAGGAGGGCAATATTGCTTGTAGTTCTGGGTCTTCCTTTATGTAACTCATGATCATTTCCCTTCAAACGCAACAATTAAGACAGTTTGATGTACCAGCTGCAAGATGTATGTATGAAATAATTTAGAAATTTCAATACGCATTTGATGATAATAATATGTTTAAGTTCATGGCATTCATGTTTTTTTTCCATTCAAAGGCATTTGAGAGAAATTAGGAAATATGTGATGTTTAAAAATGTTTGGTACCAAATCTACCCAACTGTTCCTCATGAAAGTGCAATTAATTCTGCTAGACGCTTGTGCTCGACCAAATGACAGGAGATACAATCACAGGATCCAGAGATGTTTAAACATGGAGACCTGACTTTCTTGGTTACGTACTAACCACACAGATGCCTTGTGATCATCCCCTTCTGTCCTCACTGTTCTCAAAGTGCCAAAGACCTTTTAAAAATCATATTACGTTACTGCTGGGACAACAACCTCTGTGTAAGCACTGAATGTTCATCCTTAGGAATTTCAAGTTCTCTTGGTCGTCCAATGAAATGAATGGATGATTCTTTCGTTTCATTTATGTGATTTGTCTCTGGCTTTCATCTGGTTCACGTTTTAATCCCAGCAGTGGTTGCAGAGCAAGGGACATGCTCAATCTAAACACACCCATCGGGTCCTAAAACAGAGAGATTACTGATTCAGATTATGGTTGGTCTGAAGCAATTGGTGCAATTCCATCAGAATTGCTGTTCTAGGATAGCTTAGCCTAGACATGAATAAAACATGTGGGGGACTGAATATGAAATAATGTTAGAAGCAAGTGATTGAATGTAAAACATTCACCAGAACCACTGTATTTTCCTTGACCCAAATCCCACCCCAATGAAAGATGGAGAATGAGGACAAAAGCTAAGTCTGGGTGGGGTCCTCAGATGGTGTTCTCTACTGGTTTCGTGTGTGAGAGGGTCACCATCCACTGAAAAGGCTTCTTCCTCAGTAGTTTCATCAAGGTCATTTTCCTCCTCCGTCTGATCCTGTAAGTGCAGGGTGGTCTCAGCCTCAGTTTGGGCAGGTAGATTTGATAGACTCAGCATCCACTGGGACAGCAAGGACCGATTTTACAGAGGCAACAGCAGTAAAGCATCAGATGGGGCCTGGGGCAAGATCACCGTCAGTTTTAGAAATTGATACATCAGGGGCAAATTCTACATTGTTCTAGATTGTCTGAAATCATGTCGAGACTGCGGTCTGGGGACATTTTACATTTAGGGTCTAAAGCAACACCACAAATAACAAAACAAACAATCCTTCAGCAATAAACCCCTGCAGGATTCCATTTTAAAATGACAGAACGTGGAATTTAGAAAGAATTACCTTCCCAGTCTAAATCACCAGTTTTCTCTTGGAGACTCTTGGACTTGCATTTCCCTAGAAAGTGGAGAGAGCAGAAGGGCTGTCTGCAGTGCCGTCCATGTATGCTGCTAGCACACTTAGTAGGCTAGTGCTAGCACACTTAGTAGGCGGCTAGTGCTAGCACACTTAGTAGGCTGCTAGTGCTAGCACACTTAGTAGGCTGCTAGTGCTAGCACACTTAGTAGGCTAGTGCTAGCACACTTAGTAGGCTGCTAGTGCTAGCACACTTCACCCCAAGAGCACCTGCTTGGCATGCAGGATTCAGCACACTTGTGTAATTTACACATACACGGATGTGAAGACATAAACAAAAGGAACAATTTTGATGACACGTCATTTAGCATGTTAAGTATGGTTTATTGAAATGTTTCAAACTATTTCAGGCTATTGTTATGATCTTTGTTAACAGTTGACTGGATATGACACTAACGTATTCTATTATCTGTATTATAATAAATTGCATACCTCTAAGCAGTCGTGGAGGGGAAGAGCTTGAATGATAGGATCAGGTAATAAACTGTCAGCGGGGGTTATCAAATGCACAGAAACGTATACAAGATCAAGAGTGTGAGCTGTGTTCATCTTGCTTCCACTGTCATATAACGATGTTTGAGCAGGGACACAAGTTGAGTCGAAGTCCCCCGTGCAACCGGCATAGAAGTCCACAGTCTGAAGATTTCGATTCTTTAGATTTAGTGCAACCACATATCTGGGATGTTGTTCAGCACCTGCATGTGAACACCGTATACTAATTACTCTCTGGTGAAAAGGTTTGGACTATTTGTAACACAGACTGACAGGACATACAGGACATGTAGCAGTCGATACAGAAGACGTATCGTGTCAGTCTGGGCTGGCCTTGTAAATGCAGAGGGTATGGACTCTCACGTGTAAAATGCAGAGGGTATGGACTTTCACGTGAAAATGCAGAGGGTATGGATACTTTATAAAGCACTTCTGTCTGCTGAAAGTGCTGTTGATTTAGTCAGCTGTGACTCCAACCCTCATTTCTGTCTCACAGTTTATCTGGCTACCGTGCCACGTTAACTGCACCACGCTTAAAAACGGGAACATCGGTTCAGGTGACATGAGGGCTTTTGTCATAGACTCAGTCTGCTGCTTCAGCACCTCCCGCCATGGCCTGTTTCCCAACTCCTCCCTCACACCGTCTGGCATCCTCCCCCAGCTCCCATGAAGGTGTCCTCAGCTCCGCTCGGAGACGCGGGCTTACATAAAAGCGTTTGGACTCGTCTGCTTTCATGACAGTGTCTGTAATCCTGACCAAATGGACTTCACGGATAAATAACCGTATTCAGTGACTTCAAGCCAACCTCGCCTACGACTGTAAAGGTTGCTCGGCGATCTGAGAGAGCAGCAGGAGAACATGGAAGACGCCCTCAAGGCTCAGGTCATGTTCGTAGCTGAGCATGCTGAAGAGATCCTGACCACCCTCACCAAACTGGTAGACATGCAACCCAAAACATCCAACCCTCCGTCTCCCTTCAGTCAACCTGATGATCTCCAGATGCTTGAGCAAGGCTGCTGGTTCTGAGGACTAGCACCCTGGGACCACAGATCAACCGAGGGAGCAGAAGAGCAGCATGCTACCCTCAACTTTTCCAGGACGTCATGGCTGACCGAGCAGTCTGAGGCTACAGGCTGTGATGGAGAGGCCCCCCCAGGCTGGAGGTTTGATCCACACAAAAGGAAAAAGTTCAGGCCTACGTCCAAGCTGAGTTAGCTGAGGAGCAGCACCGGTGCGAAGCCCCAGGGGTTGGAGACACAAGGCCCACTGGACCTCCATCTCTGCTCCACCTGCTCAGTAGCTGTGAGACTGTTTTCCCACTACACCATGCTGCTTACACAGTACACACACATGACTGAAAACATCACTGTGCTTGTGAGGAAACTCAACTCTAGTCAGGACTGAACTCTCACTACCCAAGATTCGTGCACACAACCAGAAACATATACATCTTTAGAGTTGGGTTTCCTCCATCTTGAGTTTTGTCAACTATTAGAAATTTTTATTTTGTTTACTATTCATGCTAAAATTAAACTAGGTTGTCATTTTACAAATAAAATAAATATATGTAAGGGCTTAAAATTGAAGTAGACAAGTTCTTTGTTCCAAAGAGATAAAAACCCCACATAATCCTGAATATTGGGTTGTCACCTTGTAAAAACATACAAAACCTTTTTGTCAGCTCTGGTCAGTATGTGAATATGTAATTAGGCAAGATGTATATGAATATGTAATTAGGCAGTATGTCAAAGTTCACTCCAAAATGTAGAATTTCTGGATGCTTGGGATTAATAAGGAGACTAAACATATACAGACTGTCAGACTGAAAATAATCTCACGACCACAAACACGTCCACAGTGAAGTTAACATGTTTTATTTCTTTAAGTGCCATTCATGCATATGGGGGCAGGGGTACTGACAATCCTAATGACACTTCAGAGATATGTTACAGCACAAAACCGATACAAAGAGTAGCTGTGTCATTTTGTTGGACAGCAAAAGTAATAAACCGTGCAATAAACAAACAAACAAAAATAAACAAAAAAAAAGGGGGAAATAAAAGAAACAACAAATACAAGAAATGACACGGACAAAGCGAACAGAAAACAAAGATTAAAATATAATATAAACATTAATACATTTAATGTTGAACCATAGTACAGATAAAAGGTAGTGTCACACAAAAAGCCAACGCATTTTCATCACATATATACAATATAGATATTTACATACTGTATCACCCTTGGATTGGACAATAACAAAATACTCTGGTTTTTCTCCCTCTTCTTTCATTGGTTATCCCAAGCCCTTGCCTCCACCCCCTGACCCGCCCACCCTAACCCGAGGAAAAATGGACAATTGAAAAGACATTTATTTACAATAAGCACAACACCACACCAACAATGAATAAAACAGGCCTCAAATACCAGAACGTGTTGGCAGTTTCTCTCCCTTAAATGTAACAAGGCTTCTGACCCAGTTCCCGTATGTAGTAATCTCTCTGGCAGGTGCACCTCCACTCGGTTATGTAAAATGGAATCGTCTCTAAACAAATCACAACTTTCACACAACACACACAATTGAAGAGAGTAACTTTTTCTTCTTTATTTTTTTTTCGTTTAAATGAGAACTAGTGTGTGTCCTCCCTCAGCCTGCTAGCACATGTCCCTCCACACCTATGAAGAAAAGAAACAGATGGCTGCCTTTAAATTTCACACACACACACACACACATATATGTGTGTGTGTATATATACATACATATATATATATATATATATATATATATATATATATATATATATATATATATATATATATATATATATATATATATATACACACACAGATATATATGGTATCTATGGCATTTTTGCCATCTTAAACGATCAGTTGTGGGTAGCAGACCGGAGCAAACAACCCAGTGGAGGGGTGTTGAGGGCAAAGGTCAAGGCCACACGTGCCGAGACAAGACATGAAGTTGTGCTTCAAAACTCTGCTTTTCAAATCGCTCCAATGCCAAAGCAAGCAGTGCGAAGATCTTTCAGGACTACGATTTGATGACTACCAGATAAACAGGAGGTTCATTATTACAAACAATATTTCAGAAAGGCAGGATGAGATGAGAATAGGGATTATGGATACAGATATCCACTTCAAACAAACAATAAGGACACTGGAAAATAAAAAAGAATCTCTGAACTGTCCAACATGGTAAAAGACGCATAAACATCGCCTAAAGGATCATCTCTGACTGCTTTGTAGCTTTTAAATTTTATGTGCAGAACCACATGATAAAATGCTGGACAGAAAAATTTGTTCCACTTTGAAAGCAGGGCTTTAAACATTACATTGTAAAAATATTCAATTAGAAAAGGTAATATAGGTATACTCAAGTGTTTTTCCCCAAAACAATCATGTTAAAATAGTGAGCTTGGCATCAATCAACTAATGAAATTATCGTGGTCAAACATTACGATGGTTTTGACAGCCAGAGGTGTAAATTTCAGGTTCAAAATGTCCTGCCATAATCTTTTTAAATCACAAAGCTTGTTTCACTAATGAATTTCTACCTGCTGGTTTGGGCTAAACAGCATATTCATGCAGCTGGACCAACGTCCTGTAGAGTACTCGCTCCCCCGTGATCTCCACAGCTCTGCTGGTGACCAGTGGACATGGGGGTCTCCAGTAGGCACCAACCCTGATGGCTGTGTGACAGTACCCAAGGGCCCCTCTGATGGGTCCACCAGGAAGAGGACTTGTCCGTGTTCGTAATCCACCAAAGTATTCATCCTGATACATGTGTTTTTCTATACGTATCGGAGTTCTTAATCTATGATATCATGGTCTCTAGGATTTATAACCCTACTATACAAGCAGAACACAAGCAACAATACTCAGTGTGTAGATTCTGTAATACTGAAATACAAAGCATGATTGTCAATAGGCCATAGTCATGATAACTTATCAAAATATTAAATATCAATGTGCAATTGCAATTACAGAAGGTTAATTTTAATATAGGAAAAAAAATGAGCTGTTACTTTGGGCAGGATCAGAATCAGAGAAGGACAGGAAGGACATCTTTGACGTTGGTGAGACAGAAACCATCTCCATCCTTTCAGCTATGGCTTTGTCTTTACATTTAAGCTGCTTCTGCACTGTACACAGTGATCTGTCCATAGGGCTCCAACAATACCACCTCCTGAAACCCCTCCCATGCCTCGAACCTCTCCAGGTCTAGCCCCGCCTCTCACCCATTAGCTTTGTGCTCATTGGTAGAAATGATTGCGATCATAGTAAACAGCTTAAAAAAACAAACAAACAAAAAAAAAACAAAAAGAAACAAAAAAACAATATTGCCCCACACACCAAATGCTGCAGCTGAGAACCTGTGAATGGCTCATAGTGAAGGGCGGCAGGGCTGCAGGTCACGGGGTCACTGACCACCACCGCGCGAACCCCCAGCTCTCCGTCTGAACACAACGCTCCTCTCATTCCATGGCAGTTGAGGTGAAAGTGCAACTTTTCATGCAACGCTGTTCCCATGTAAACCTTCCAGACATCAGTTCCCAATGTTAATATCCTCGCTAGCTATTACAATTCTCCCAAGATTCGCACTAAAATCACCCAGTAAGGGGCCCGTCGTTCACCACCACTACTGTAGCGGACACGCAGACTTCCATGCTGTCTGGCACAGGAGAATAAAATAGAGGACTTTTATTGGTGCGATCCATTTAGCAAGCGTGCTCGGACACGCCTTCCCCTGACCCGCCTTCCCCTGGCCCCGCCCACCGCTAGTGATGGACAGCAGGCAGTTTCCCCGCCTTACTCAGCCACCCCCACTGGGCTCCCCGAGACCTCGGCCCCCCCGTTCCCATGGCGACGGGCCATCGCTCTTAAACGACACGCTAAGACAAGTGCAGCAGCTGACAGCCAGAGTGCGGCAGAGGAGCAACAGAAAGACTGTTCATGGAAAAACACAAACACAGGAACAAACAGTGATGAAGCAAACAGAAATGAGATCCATCAAAAGTGATGTCTGAACTGACTTCCTGATGCACCATTTCCTGCCATGTAAAACAAAAACTATTAGAGAGTCTGATACATTGTCACCGGTAAAGATACACAAGATCAAATACTGCAGGTAATGTGGGTACATTTACAAATGTCTCATGAGCCATGCCGATCGCCTAGAAGACAGTGAATGACCATTTTGCTAGTGGAGAGATCAGAGTCGGGTGCTTGGCGACGTTTGTACACGCGGCAGAGTGAAGGCCCAACTGGTGTGTCAGAGCACCGAAGTCCGTAGAGAGGGAAAGGGCCGCTGCATCACATGACCTTGTCACATGACCCCATAAAAAGCTGGCCTGCTGTGCAAGAGGCGGCCTGAGGGGGGCGTCATCACAAATGAGGGCTGGGGAGGCCGGCAGCACAGACGCAGCAGGGGAGAGCACGCCAAACGTCACGCAGGAAACAAACAGAAATAAAAACAGAAGCATCGTCGTCATCACACAACAGTAAAAAGGCAGGGGGAGACTTGCAGAAAGGCAGGTGGTCAGGACACAGCGGGAGCTTGAGGGTTACATTTAACACAAACATCAGCTCATTGTTCCTCGGACAAGAACAAAGCAATCACTTACACGTGTCCTAGTAAACGTGATTGTCTTCAGAGTCACTTATTTTTATTTATTTATTTTTTGTTTGTTTGTTTGTTTTATTTTTGTCTCGTTTCCTAAAAACATCATGACAACAGTCTCAGCTCATAATAACGAGCCCTGCACTTTTATGCAGCGGCCTGTTCCAAACCGACTCCTGTGGAGGGGGGGGTGCAGACATCTGGGGGTCTAGCCCTCACTCTCTCCCTCCCTCCCACACACACACCCGGCTCCTCCCACACACACACACCCGGCTCCTCCTCCGTGTGACTCTCTCGTGCATGCGCGGGGTTAGACGATAGAGTCCCAGTCGAAGTCGTCTTGAATGTCGTCGGCGGGCATGCGGCGCATCTGGAAGTTCGGGGTGGGCATCATGTGCTGCTGGTTCATCTGGGCATGATGGCCTGGGAGGGGCACACAAGGGTTGAGAGTGAGCAGGGGCAGCACGCAGGGGCAGCACGCAGGGGCAGCACGCAGGGGCAGCACGCAGGGGCAGCACGCAGGGGCAGCACACAGAGAGGCAGCACACAGAGAGGCAGCACACAGAGAGGCAGCACACAGAGAGGCAGCACACAGAGGGGCAGCACACAGAGAGGCAGCACACAGAGAGGCAGCACACAGAGAGGCAGCACACAGAGAGGCAGCACACAGAGGGGCAGCACACAGAGGGGCAGCACACAGAGAGGCAGCACACAGAGAGGCAGCACACAGAGAGGCAGCACACAGAGAGGCAGCACACAGAGAGGCAGCACAGAGCAGCACACAGAGGCAGCACACAGAGGCAGCACACAGAGAGGCAGCACACAGAGAGGCAGCACACAGAGAGGCAGCACACAGAGAGGCAGCACACAGAGAGGCAGCACACAGAGAGGCAGCACACAGAGAGGCAGCACACAGAGAGGGCACACAGAGAGGCAGCACACAGAGAGGCAGCACACAGAGAGGCAGCACACACACACAGAGGCAGCACACACAGAGGCAGCACACAGAGAGGCAGCACACAGAGAGGCAGCACACAGAGAGGCAGCACACAGAGAGGCAGCACACAGAGGGCAGCACACAGAGGCAGCACACAGAGAGGCAGCACACAGAGAGGCAGCACACAGAGGCAGCACACACACAGAGAGGCAGCACACAGAGAGGCAGCACGCACACAGAGAGGCGTTCAAAGGCGTTCACCTGTCATGGTGCTGCTTGCGCTGCTCATGGGGGGCATGTGTGGATAACCGGGAGGACCCATCATAGACGACATGCTCTGTCTCGTCTCCATGTACATGTTTCCTGGAGAGAAACAAAAAGTGTACACTGTAGTGAGGGTAAGTAGCTGTACTGAGGGTAAGTGTACACTGTAGTGAGGGTAAGTACCTGTACTGAGGGTAAGTGTACACTATAGTGAGGGTAAGTAGCTGTACTGAGGGTAAGGGTAAGTACCTGTACTGAGGGTAAGTGTACACTGTAGTAAGTACCTGTACTGAGGGTAAGTGTACACTGTAGTAAGTACCTGTACTGAGGGTAAGTGTACACTGTAGTGAGGGTAAGTACCTGTACTGAGGGTAAGTGTACACTGTAGTGAGGGTAAGTACCTGTACTGTACTGAGGGTAAGTGTACACTGTAGTGAGGGTAAGTACCTGTACTGAGGGTAAGTGTACACTGTAGTAAGTACCTGTACTGAGGGTAAGTGTACACTGTAGTGAGGGTAAGTAGCTGTACTGAGGGTAAGTGTACACTGTACTGTAGTGAGGGTAAGTACCTGTACTGAGGGTAAGTGTACACTGTAGTAAGTACCTGTACTGAGGGTAAGTGTACACTGTAGTAAGTACCTGTACTGAGGGTAAGTGTACACTGTAGTAAGTAGCTGAGGGTAAGTGTACACTGTAGTGAGGGTAAGTACCTGTACTGAGGGTAAGTGTACACTGTGTAGGGTAAGTACCTGTACTGAGGGTAAGTGTACACTGTAGTAAGTACCTGTACTGTACACTGGTAGTACTGAGGGTAAGTGTACACTGTAGTGAGGGTAAGTACCTGTACTGAGGGTACTGTAGTGAGGGTAAGTACCTGTACTGAGTGTACACTGTAGTGAGGGTAAGTACCTGTACTGAGGGTAAGTGTACACTGTAGTGAGGGTAAGTACCTGTACTGAGGGTAAGTGTACACTGTAGTAAGTACCTGTACTGAGGGTAAGTGTACACTGTAGTGAGGGTAAGTACCTGTACTGAGGGTAAGTGTACACTGTAGTGAGGGTAAGTACCTGTACTGAGGGTAGTGAGGGTAAGTACCTGTACACTGTAGTGTACACTGAGGGTAAGTGTACACTGTAGTGAGGGTAAGTACCTGTACTGAGGGTAAGTGTACACTGTAGTAAGTACCTGTACTGAGGGTAAGTGTACCTGTACTGAGGGTAAGGTACTGAGGGTGTGTACACTGTAGTGAGGGTAAGTACCTGTACTGAGGGAGGGTACACTAAGTGTACACACTGTAGTGAGGGGGTAAGTGTACACTGTAGTACCTGTACTGAGGGTAAGTGTACACTGTAGTGAGGGTAAGTACCTGTACTGAGGGGTAAGTGTACACTGTAGTGAGGGTAAGTACCTGTACTGAGGGGTGGTGTACACTGTACTGTACTGAGGCAAGTGTAAGTGTACACTGTACTGTGTAGGGGTAAGGGGTACCTGTACTGAGGGGTAAGTGTGCACACTGTACTGAGTGACTGGGTGAGGGTAAGTACCTGTACTGAGGGTAAGTGTACACTGTAGTGAGGGTAAGTACCTGTACTGAGGCGTAAGTGTACACTGTAGTGAGGGTAAGTACCTGTACTGAGGGTAAGTGTACACTGTAGTGAGGGTAAGGGTAAGTGTACACTGTAGTGAGGGTAAGTACCTGTACTGAGGGTAAGTGTACACTGTAGTGAGGGTAAGTAGCTGTACTGAGGGTAAGTGTACACTGTAGTGAGGGGTAAGTACTGTACTGAGGGTGTAAGTGTACACTGTAGTGAGGGGCAAGTACCTGTACTGAGGGTAAGTGTACACTGTAGTGAGGGTAAGTACCTGTACTGAGGGTAAGTGTACACTGTAGTACTGAGGGTAAGTGTACACTGTACTGTACTGAGGGTAAGTGTACACTGTAGTAAGTACCTGTACTGAGGGTAAGTGTACACTGTAGTGAGGGTAAGTACCTGTACTGAGGGTAAGTGTACACTGTAGTGAGGGTAAGTACCTGTACTGAGGGTAAGTGTACACTGTAGTGAGGGGGTAAGTGTACACTGTAGTAAGTACCTGTACTGAGGGTAAGTGTACACTGTAGTGAGGGTAAGTAGCTGTACTGAGGGTAAGTGTACACTGTAGTGAGGGTAAGTACCTGTACTGAGGGTAAGTGTACACTGTAGTAAGTACCTGTACTGAGGGTAAGTGTACACTGTAGTAAGTACCTGTACTGAGGGTGTGTACACTGTGTACACTGTAGTGTAGTAAGTACCTGTACTGAGGGTAAGTGTACACTGTAGTGAGGGGGTAAGTACACTGTAGTGAGGGTGTACTGAGGGGTAAGTGTACACTGTAGTGAGGGTAAGGGTACCTGTACTGAGGGTAAGTGTACACTGTAGTGAGGGTAAAGTACCTGTACTGAGGGTAAGTGTACACTGTGTACACTGTAGTGAGGGTGTACACTGTAGTGAGTAGCTGTACTGAGGGGTGTACACTGTAGTGTACACTGTAGTGAGGGGTAAGTAGATGTACTGAGGGTAAGTGTACACTGTAGTGAGGGTAAGTACCTGTACTGAGGGTAAGTGTACACTGTAGTGTACACTGTAGTAAGTACCTGTACTGAGGGTAAGTGTACACTGTAGTGAGGGTAAGTACCTGTACTGAGGGTAAGTGAGGGTAAGTACTGTACTGAGGGTAAGGTACACTGTAGTGAGGGTAAGTACCTGTACTGAGGGTAAGTGTACACTGTAGTGAGGGTAAGTACCTGTACTGAGGGTAAGTGTACACTGTAGTGAGGGTAGTAAGTACCTGTACTGAGGGTAAGTGTGTATCGAGGGTAAGTACCTGTACTGAGGGTAAGTGTACACTGTAGTAAGTACTGTACTGAGGGTAAGTGTACACTGTAGTGAGGGTAAGTACCTGTACTGAGGGTAAGTGTACACTGTAGTGAGGGTAAGTACCTGTACTGAGGGTAAGTGTACACTGTAGTGAGGGTAAGTAGCTGTACTGAGGGTAAGTGTACACTGTAGTAAGTACCTGTACTGAGGGTAAGTGTACACTATAGTGAGGGTAAGTACCTGTACTGAGGGGTAAGTGTACACTGTAGTAAGGGTACCTGTGAGGGGTGTACACTATAGTGAGGGTAAGTACCTGTACTGAGGGTAAGTGTACACTGTAGTGAGGGTAAGTAGCTGTACTGAGGGGTAAGTGTACACTGTAGTGAGGGTGTGAGGGGTACACTGTAGTAGGTACTGAGGGTAAGTGTACACTGTAGTGAGGGTAAGTACCTGTACTGAGGGGTAAGTGTACACTGTACTGTAGTGAGGGTACTGAGGGGTAGTGTACACTGTAGTGAGGGTAAGTGTACACTGTAGTGTACACTGTAGTAAGGTAGTAAGTACACTGAGGGTAAGTGTACACTGTAGTGAGGGTAAGTACCTGTACTGAGGGTAAGTGTACACTGTAGTGAGGGTAAGTGTACACTGTACTGAGGGTAAGTGTACACTGTAGTGAGGGTAAGTGTACACTGTAGTGAGGGTAAGTGTACACTGTAGTGAGGGTAAGTAGCTGTACTGAGGGTACGTGTACACTGTAGTGAGGGTAAGTAGCTGTACTGAGGGTAAGTGTACACTGTAGTGAGGGTACGTGTACACTGTAGTGAGGGTAAGTACCTGTACTGAGGGTAAGTGTACACTGTAGTGAGGGTAAGTACCTGTACTGAGGGTAAGTGTACACTGTAGTGAGGGTAAGTACCTGTACTGAGGGTAAGTGTACACTGTAGTGAGGGTAAGTACCTGTATTGATGTGCTGGCTGGGCTTGCTGGGATGCATGGAGCCGTGACACACAGGTGTCTGCACTGCCCCTTGTGGCTGGATGACCCCAGTGCGGGCAAAGAACTGGTTGATTGAGGAGCAGAGGTCGGCAATCTGTGTTGGCTCCAGGGACCAGTTATTAAGCTCGGCCTGCCTCATGCTCTCTCTCAGTCCTAGACAGGTAGGACGACAACAAGCCATCAGCACGAGACTACAGCAAGCCTATGAGCTACGCGTGCTCCAGCCTGGCTACGGCAAGCAGCCAGGACCAATCTGTAGTTCCAATTTTGATTCTACATGTCACGTAAACAACTCGCAGGACCGAGGCACCTTGTGCAGAACAAACATTAAATGCCACAAGGCGGTCAAACGTTTTTTTATCCTTGTTAAAATTATTTAATTTCGCAAGTAACCTTTCCTCGTGATATCTAATTAAACTCTACTTTGTAATGTTTTAACATAATTGGATAAAGCTGTTGACCCACACAACACACGATGTGAAGTAATTAAACTTTTACAAAGGCAAGGCTTTGTTTTCAAAGAGGTTTTTCTATTCTACTGTTGGCCACGGTTTATATAGGATTGTTTTTATATACATTTTTTTTACTGAAAGACCATTTTCTGCAGATCTTTAATGCACTCATTAACGTCTCTTCGTGATCACAGGCACATGCTGATGTTTGCTGAGCTAGACCAGTGAGCTATGGCCCCCAGACCCCCCCCCAAATACACACACACACACACACACACTCAGCCTGCCTGCACATCTCACACTCCCTTTAGCTTCGTTTTTTTTTATTTTGAACGGGCCCTTTACAAGAGACATCACCACAAAGCAGCTCCACTTTCTGGAGATCTGACTTGTGTTTACTGCAGACAGAACCGTGTGGGGGGGGTTTTATTTTTTAAATAACACTTTTTTTCCTCGCCATCCAGCAGTTCTAAGAGAGCAGTTGCAGACTGAGAGCATGTCGTGCGCAGCAGAGTGCCAGGGCAAAGCTGCAACACTGGCTGGCCTTTAGAACAACAAAGAACCAAAGTGGGGGGAAAGAGCCCGCGCAGGGGTTGCCTAACAACGGCACCTTGAAAGGGAGAGAGGTCCACATCAGCCCAGTTGTAGCTGCTGGCGATGCGACAGCTTTCTTTCAGTGCATCCAGGTTGGGGTACCAGTCGCTAGGCAGACCTGCCGAGGAAGACGGACAGGGGTGAACTGAGGGCACCACCAACGCAGCCGGCACGCCGAATAAC
The DNA here is from genome assembly GCA_020368025.1 of Brachyhypopomus occidentalis. Lineage (NCBI taxonomy): Eukaryota > Metazoa > Chordata > Actinopteri > Gymnotiformes > Hypopomidae > Brachyhypopomus > Brachyhypopomus occidentalis. The sequence continues at coordinate 4,947,457 of JAGXOD010000024.1, read as the reverse complement.
TGCGCCGGCTCAGGTGGCTTCAGACGAAGCGTCCTCAAGTCTCACCAGCAGGGGGAACCAGAGGCCTCCGCTACAAGGATGCGAAGTCTGCTGTAGTTGCTTTGTTCTTATTAAAGCCAAGAGCATAAATCAGACGGGGATTTACTATCCAGTGCCCCAAAGCTGCCATACAGTTTTTAATCTAAATCAAACGACTATCAGAACAAGGTTGAATAAATCAGAGCGTCAAGGAGACACACACGTTGAGGACAGTACGTTTCTGGGGAGGAAGAGGAAGGGGGGGTCTAGTAGAAGGAGAGGAGTTTGACTCTTACCAGTGCTGCAGGACATCTGTTGCTGGCCTGGATGGGGCTGGTGAGAGAGACTCTGGTGCTGGGACTGGCTGGAGTGTTGTGTGTGCTGGGAGTGTTGTGTGTGCTGCGTGTGTTGTGTGTGTTGGCTGTGCTGCGTGTGTTGGCTGTGTGCCTGGTGCTGGGAAGGGTGAGGGCCGTGTGCAGAGTGAGGGTGCTGGGCGTGAGGGTGCGGGCCGTGCTGGGGGAGGTGCTGCCCGTGGGCGGGGTGGGACAGGGGCACTTGGCTGCCGCTGTTGGGGATGTTGTTGGGGTGTGAGGGGGTGAGACTGCTCTGGTTGCTGTGTGGGTGTGTGAGACTGCTCTGGTTGCTGTGCGGGTGTGTGAGACTGCTCTGGTTGCTGTGTGGGTGTGTGAGACTGCTCTGGTTGCTGTGCGGGTGTGTGAGACTGCTCTGGTTGCTGTGTGGGTGTGTGAGACTGCTCTGGTTGCTGTGGGGGTGTGTGAGACTGCTCTGGTTGCTGTGGGGGTGGGCGCTGATGGTGCTGGGAGGGGAGTGTTGGTAGGAACAGGACGTGTGACTCTGGGACGACTCCGATGGCATGGCCATCAGACCTGCAGCAAGGCGCGCACACACACACACACACACACACACACACACACACACACACACACACACACACACACACACACACACACACACACACACACACACACACACACACACACACACACACACACACACACACACACACACACACACACACACACACACACACAGTTAGCATTAGCACTTAGCATGCATTCACTACAGCCCCACACTAGCTCCTAAACAATAGAAGAAACCCAGCGTCTGTCTCTCAACAGCCATGCTTGTTCCAAGCCTCATGTATGCTGCATGAGTAACGTGTGTGTGTGTGTGTGTAAGGCGGTGGAGGAGTGGGCACGCCCAGGCCGGCTGGCAGGCGGGCAGTGACTCAGCTTCCCTGCCCCTCCACTCTGCGCCTCTCCAGGCGTGTGTGTGTGACATGGCAGCTGTGCCTGCCTACTGCAGCGCTCACATCAGAGGCGTGCTGGTGCCCTCAACCAGCCGAGTGTGTGTGTGTGTGTGTGTGTGTGTGTTTCTGCATGCCACTCCTAGGAAGCCCAGTGTGGTACACTGCAGCTATTCCAGTGGAGGGCTTTTAACGCTGTCTCCAGGGTCTGCGATACTGCAATCGCCAAAGCACACTCATGGGCAGGGTGACAGAGGTGCATCTCTTATCAGCAGAGAAAGCCCATTGTCCAAGCGAGCAGAGTACAGAAAGCAATTAGCTGGCAGGCCCCCAGAATAATAATGTGAGCTCATTACCCATTATCAAAGCCAGTGAATTAGCTCAGTGTCTCCAGTGCAGGGGTGTGAAATCCTCTCTCCAGCTTACTGGTGTGCTTTAATTGCCTGAGCTTGTCTGACTAAGAGATTTCACCTTTTTTTTTTATGCGTGTAAAAAGGTAACAGCTTTCAACTAATGAAACATAGATGACAGATTAAAGGAAGGGACCACTGTACAGACGCTGATGGGGAGAGGCAGCGGGTGGTGCGACCCCGAGGGGGGTGGGGGGGTGGTTGGGGGGGCAGCTCGCCTCTGCAGGTGGCTTCTCAAACGCTTTCTGAGCATCGCTCAATCACAGACGGGTTTCAGCACTGCTCAAAAGCTTTTTGTGCGTCCACACTGAAGCTGGGGCTGCATTTTCACCATCTCGGGGCAAAAATTCTATTTCTGTCAAGCAGACGGCGGAGTCCATTTTCATTGCACAGTGTAAAACACTCTGTCCTCAACACAATCTGGGGGTGGGACACGATGAAGCCAATAGATAACACGAATTTGCATCACAGCATCCACCCCCCCCCAAGCTCAGAAGGTAAAGGCTGATCTCAGGTCAGTACGGTGAGGTCCAGCTCAGCTCTGTGGATAAGGGCTGTGCTCACCCTGCTGGCTGAAGGACTGCTCAAACACAGACTTGTAGAGGCTGCGGAATGAGGCACTGAGATCTTCGAAGTCGGAGAAGAGGAGCTGCTTGTCCCGGTCGGGGATGCTGTACTGTGTCTGGGGGGGCTGCTGTAGGCTCATGGCCTGGGACACAGGTTCTGGGTGATTGGTCACCTGAGAGAGGGAGAGGGAGAGGGAGAGGGAGAGAGGGAGAGAGAGAGAGAGAGAAATTAAACTAGGCGGTGCACTTGTGTCAGGGCCTGGCCGCAGGTCCGACAGGACCGGTCCACAGCAGCGACAGGACCGGCCCGCTGTAGCCGTGGACGAGCAGCGTGCATCCCGAAGGCTTATGCCCAGCGTGCTCTCCTCAGCAAGCGGCGCTCAGACGCCTCGAGACCGTAGAACTGAAGCTGGACCCACACGGCCACAGCCAGACTGGGACGCACCACCGCAGACGGAACCACACGTCCAGCACCAAACCAGCTTACTAATCTCTGCTAATCAAGAGCTGGAGATGCACTTATTTCTCAGGATCATCAATGACCCAATACACAGGAGAGATGCAAGTTACTGAAAGAGCTAAATCAATAACCAAGCTTACAGCAAATGAGTCGTAGAACGAAAATTTCACATGGCTAAACAACAATTACAGCAGACGTACAGCAAAGACGTCTTACCAGAAATATATCCATGTCATTACAGATTTCCAGGAAGGCATTTTTACAAATTTACTGCTAGTGTTCACTGATGTAATTAGCAAAAGATCTAACTAAGGAATAAAGCTATAATGGAGATACTAATATAGTAACTATATGAAGACACCACAGTAATGAAAAGTACTAGCACTTAATCTTCAGCTCTGCACACCACACTGTGTGCACAGTTCTGCGGGCCAGTAAACGGGCCGCGTGCAAGCACCATCTCTCCATGTGGCCACGTCTTCACGGGTCCATGGAGACACTTGTGGGCAGCGCTACAGAGGAGGTCTCCTCTGCTCCAGCACCTAGACGCCCTGCCAGCTCAGCTACGCTGATTGACGTCGGCAGCGGCCAAAGCTGCAGAACCCGCTAGCACAGTTAGTGCCCCGTTACCAGCCTGTCTGCAGTCCGGTCCCAGGCAGGGCCCAGGGATGGGCTCCATTTACATGACCATGAGTCACAGCCCATAGCCATACATGCAAATGAAAACAAAGGAAGACAGTCACTCGTCTGGAACAGCGGCACAGCCAGCTATGTTAACATGAGAGGGAGTTCAGCTGGGGCTCTGCTGCTGTGCGGAGCGAGTCTGTCCAAAACACACCTGCAGTGAAGGGACATGTGGGGCAATGGTAACCAGATTCAGAGTGAATAAAAAGAATGAATAAAATAGAGGAAGGGAGAGAGAGAGAGAGGGGGAGATAGAGAGAGAGATAGAGATAGAGATAGAGAGAGATAGAGATTATGAAATAGAGAAAACTTGAGAATGTGAGTAAGAAAGAGAAGAGAGGAGGAGTGGGCACATTGTCTGGCCCGCTGTAGTGAATTCATCTGTGTCTGTGCTCGATCAATGCAGAGGGCCTTGAGGCAGGGGGGGGTGCAGGTCTTTGGGGGGGGCACAACAAAGGCGGGGGCGTCTCTGGTGGGAGGACTTCAGAGAGGGCCGCTCGCCTCAGCCCTGCCCCAGCGGCGCACGCACCCGCCTTTCATTCCCTTAATCCCACCGCCAGCCAGGCCCGCGCACACGCTCCACACCCCACAGGGCCGCATGCGTGCGAGGAGCCGCGGGAACGGGGCGGGAACGGGGCGGGAGACGGGACGGCGTTCTCCACAGCACGGCTACAGAGCACGGCTACAGCACGGCTACAGCACGGCTGCACTCGGCTGCTCTGGAAACCCTCCGACTTCTGCTCGGCGTGAAGCTGGGAACACCGATGCTGGAAAAGCGCACCGGTTTTGAGTTATTGAGGTGGAGGTGGGTGGTAGGGAGTTTGGCAGAGGGAGGAAGGGAGGGAGGGAGGGGGCTGTGGTAGGGAGCATGGAGGGAAGGAGTGAGTGAGGGAGCATGGTAGAGGGAGGGAGCAGTGGTAATGAGCTTGGTGTAGGGAGGAATGGAGGGAGGGATGGAGTCGTAGGAAGCAGTTGTAGGGAGGGAGGAGTCGTAGGGAGGGGGGGTGTTTGAGAGAGTGTGGCTGGGCCGTACCGGCGTGTAGGTGCGTACACTGCTGCCCACGCTGTTCAGGTTGACTGAGGCCATACTCTGGTCAGACAGGCTGTTATTAAGGCTGCTTCTAGGACTGTCACTCCCATCCTGATCTGGGTTGTACAATGCCACCTGAAAACACAATGAACAACAACCATCACCATCACCATTATCGAGAAGATTCCACAGAGGAACGAACTTCAGACCCCAGTCAGCAAGGGCAGAGTGCGGGGGTAAGAGAACAACCTGCAAACCACCAGAATCTTTTGGTTCCTGAGGTCCACAGTGTGATCGGTGCGGCCTGCAGCTGCTCGGAGTGTTAGCACATCATCTCTGTGGCGTACGAGAGGGGGGTATTTGATCCTCACTGTGTGGAGAGCGTTGGAGTGTGTGGTGGAGATGTGGCGGGTGGGGGCTGAGGGTGGGGTGGGGTCACTCACCAGCCAGAGTCGAAGGCATCAGCCAGGCCAACAACCTGCCCTTCCCGCCCAAAGCCTGAGTACAGTGCATGGGGCTCCCAGCAACCCCCCCCCAACCCCCCACTTCAAACAGTAATCCCAATTACCACCAGAACGGCTTTACTCCAAATATGTGCTGCTTAGGAGGAGTGGGGGGTGTTCTGAGGATAACTCAGGCATTTGGAGGGCTGATATGTAAATGATATGTAAATGAACATAATGAGATCCTGAGAGGATAGGCCGAAATGAAGCTTCCTGTTGCAGGAAAGGATGAATGGAATTGCAACAATGCTGGCGGTACAACAATGCACGTCACACACACTGCATGTCCCAGCAGCGCACTGTTAGAGAGAGAGGGAGAGGGGGAGAGAGGGAGAGAGGGAGGGAGATAGAGGGAGAGAGAGAGAGGGGGAGGTAGAGAGGGAGGGAGGGAGGAGAGAGAGAGAGGGAGAGGGAGAGAGAGAGGGAGGGAGGGAGAGAGAGAGGGAGGGAGAGAGAGGGAGGGAGAGATGGCGGCTGCTGGCTACAACATGGTGCTACTTGGTGGAGATGGGTGGGTGGGTGTATGTGTGTCTGTCTTTGTGCGTGTGGTGGGATAGCGTGTGCAAACACTGGAGCACTGCATGGCTACCACACAGCTGGTCTTTGTTACATTACTGTCAGCAACAGGAACGCGGCTAAAATCGGGTTTGATACGTCTCTTTGGTTCAAGTAAATGGACAACAGAGTAGGAAAATTAAAGAAAGAAAAGAGAGGGAGAGAGATAGAGAGAGAAAGAGATAGAGAGAGAACAAGAAAGGTGGCGAGAAAAAACACTAGTCACGTCATAGTCTCTTACCGAGAATTATCATTCAGGCAGAGAGAATACCTCCCAATCCTATTATTCTCCCATCAAAAGGAGAGCATAATAGATCCAGGCTGCACTGGATGAAGGGGCAGAGACGATGGCCTGATTTGCATACTACAACCTTTCCCCCCAGCCCTGTGTTCATTAGAGAGGCTCGCCCACGGACGCGGAGGGGCCGCCGACACACGCCGCACTTCAACTGCGCGGAAAAACATTCCGTCACAATCAAATGCAGCACGCCACACAAGTGTAAGTATAAATGTTATGAGTAATTAAGTCATAAAAGGAGCCTTTCGCCTTAAGCTCTAAACCACCACAGTCTATTTCCCCCCATAAAGAATGCTGGGGACACGCACGCACACACACACACACAACAAACCTGAGCTCCTGAGACTCCAAAAGCAACCACCCATCCCGGCAGGGCACGGCATGCCCCGGCCACAAAAACAGTGCAGGGCAAACAGGGGAGAACGGGGCAAATAAATCCCTTCCAAACAGCCGTGAGCCTTCGCAGGTGCAACAGCAGCGTCAGGCCTATATTTAGCCCTGAACTAAAGTCAGAAGCCAGCAGTGTCTCTTACACAGCAGTATAATCTGCAGCAAGAGACGCGGATTACGAAATCAAAGAGAAATCCAGTCAGGTGCCTTAGACAATGGCACACGCTGCAGAGCAGATCCCCCCGTCTGGGGTGTAACAGACGGGGGGAACAGGAGGGCGTGTGCAGGTAGGAGCATTAAAACAGAACACTGCAGATTTCACAGTTTAACCCAAATTCACGGCATTTTTTTCCTTTTCTACTATCAGAAAATCATTGTTTTCCTTATTGTTGCTAGCTAATTAATTTTGGATATTATAAAGATCTTTATTATATGGAATTATATTTTAATGGTCATTTTTTCTTATTGCTTAAAAACTAAACAAACAAACAAAGCCGCGCCCACCCCCGCAAAGTGAGACAGCAGTGTGTGTGTGCAGTGTGTGTGTGCTACCGCCCGTGAGCATAGCAGTGTGTGTGTGCTGCCCTCTGCCCTGGCCACTCAGAGCTGACAGAAACCTGCGCTTGCAGGCGGGAAATCGAGGCAGTTCCTGTGGTCTGGCATGGCTAGGAGAAAGGGGCGTGGCCTTCCCCCTATACCAGCCTCTCCCAGGAGCCGCTGCACATGGACGCAGGCTGGTTTTCTGCTCCGCGTCATTCAGCTTGGTGTCTGTGGTGTTTTTACAGCAGAGAGGGAGGGGACAGACCTGTGGCTCTCTACCTAAGGGCCAGTCATACCTCACCATACAGGTGGGACAGCTCATGTCACACACACACACACACACACACACACACACACACACACACACACACACACACACACACACACACACACACACACACACACACACACACACACACACACACACACACACACACACACACACACACACACACACACAGCTGCAAACAGACCCTGAGGGGTTCTTGTGAAACAGTGCAAGAGCTGAAAAAAAATTCCTCTGAAGAGACAAAACAACCAGTTCAGAGTCTTAAATGGATAAAGTCCGCAAATTCTCACGTCATAGAATAACATACATCTTATATGTATGTAGAATGAATCACAACCATTAGCAGATACATTAGCTGAGTGCACAGTTTGTGGTACAGATAAAGTTTGAAATCCACTGTACACTTATCTTGACAGTGCATCAGTAAAACAGACCGCATGGCCAGAAAACAGGAACCCTTGAGGAAAAGACGTGATGATAACATGGCTTGTGGTTTTTCATGCCTGCCAATGCACCATCAGTGCACCATGTTGCTGAAGCTACAGGAAGGAACAAATATCCAATACTGGTTCCTGCAGATCCAGCAACAGAAGCTGTATGAAGCTCTGCTCAAGGAAGCACTTCCTATTACCCCAATCTACCGTCCACAATCACTCAACGCATGCACACGCATGTACCCACCCACCCACCCCCCACACACACACACACACACACACACACACACACACACACACACACACACACACACACACACGAGCCTCCCACAAAAACCTGCACCCGCAACAACCGCGCGCACGCCTCACGCGCAGCGCACGCCAAAATAAAAGTTCACCGTTTACAAGTGTGCCGGGCTGTGTGAGGGGGCCGGACAAGGCGCCCGTGGTGCAGGTGGCGTGTGTTTTTGTGCGGGTGTGGAGGCTTAGTTACAGCGGGGGGGCATGCGATGCTTGGACTGACTGTGGAGTGACACTGAATGCAATTCCAGCCTTTAAATAGCACAGGAATGGAGTTTGGCTCAATTAACACCTGCATGATTTAAGTGCAAAATTTGGATGGAAATTTCAATTCAAATCAGCGTAAAGAAATCTAAATAAGACAACACACACTAAACACATGTCTAAGAGACCATGCTTCATTGCCTGTACCACCATTAGCTGGCAGGAGTGAATCTCACCAGGCTAGATGGCAAGTGGCAAATGCAACAGCTGGAGGAGTTTACTAACTAAGGACACCCAGCAGGCTGACGACTACCTTGTTAGTCACAGTGTTGATGGCCAGCGTCGGAGAGGCAGTGTCAGAGATGATGCAGTCCATTCCCAGAGACTCTGACTCCAGGCTGTAGGGTGTGGAAGCCTGCAGAGACACCAGAGCTTATGGTTACAATGTACCAGCAGCTGGAGGAGAGGAAGGAGAAGGAGGGGGAGACAGAGAGAGAGAGAGGGGAGAGAGAAAGAGAGGGGGGGGAGAGAGAGGGAGAAAGAGGGGGAGAGACAAAGAGGGGGGTGACTGAGCAAAAGAGAGAATGAGGAAGGCAGAATGAGACGGTGAGAGAGACGGGTGGGGAGACAGAGAGAGAGAGAGATATGGGGGGAGAGAGGGGGAGAGAGAGAGAGGGGGAGAGAGAGACTGTCGCTTTACTGGTAAGACGAGTCTGAGCTCTCGGTGGAAAACGGAGGCGTACAGGCCAAGGAGACATACAGCACTCTGCAGTACATTTGATTAGTACACGCTCGAGGGGATGTGACACTACCTTGGTGAATTAAAGTCAAGACAAGTGCGTGCACAGTTAGAAATAAATAAACAAATAAACACCAATAAAAGTGGTGGTGGTTGGTGTAAGTGTGTGTGTGTGTGGGGGGGGGGGCATATGAACAACACGAAGAGAGGAACACCTTTATTTAGGTCAAAACTGGAAGCAGTGTGGAGATGGAGAGACAGAGAGAGAGAGAGAGAGACAGAGAGAGAGAGAAAACTCCCCATACACTCCCCTCTTGCTGAGGGAGATAACTTGAGCATGCCTGTCTCCCAAAACTGCTTATTATAAGAGGATTGCTTGGCAACAATGCGATTTTTAATTCATGATAAACATAAATAAGATTTTACTAAGTCACAATTTTAAATGTCAGAGACTTTCTTAAAAAGAGACTGTAGGAAATAATAGACTGTGTGTGCACACATGTATAATACACTAACTGAGCACACATGTTTCTCTCTCCCTCACACACACACAACTATTTCTCTCATTTTTTCCAGCACTATTCATTAAGGCAGAGAGATGGAGTCTAATCAGAGGTTTTTGATTGGAGTGATGGGACTACTAGAGTGAGTGGACATGGCCCCTCTCTCACTGTGTGTGTGTGTGTGTGTTGCCTGAGGGCAGAGCAGTGTGGGGAGTGACTGATCCTCTTAGTGAAGCCCACAGCTCTGCATTTTTAACAGGCCCACTGAGGACGACCCTCTGTCTGACCACACACACCAAAGCGCCTCCAGTGACGAATCACACACACAAACGCACGCGCACACAAACGCACACACACACACTCCCACCCCCTCAAAAACAACACCCTCGCCTGTGTGCCACAAGACTGAGCTGCACTCTTACTAAACTATGCAAGGGTTCCTCTCTCTGCACCCTGCTGTCAGAGCTTCCACGCCGTCTCCCCGCTGCAGACGCAGACCCCCCCCTCCCCCTCCCTCCCTCCCTCCCTCCCCTCCGCCTGGGTTCCCATCCTCTACACAGCGATGGACAAAATGATGCAAGCAGCTTGTGAAGCAGGTCAGGCCAGAAGCGGCCCTGCGAGGGCGGCCGGCCGCTGCGCTCCTGCCTGCACCGCTCATAAATAATGGAGGCGCAAAGGCTCTGGCTGAAAATAACCCGCACAGAAACTCGGCATTAATTGATGTTTGCTAAAAACGAGAAGACGACGCGGCGATGCGGTGTGTGTGTGTGTGTAGCGGCTGCCTGCGGCACAGTTTATTAATAAGCTAGACCCCCTTCTACGAGATAAGCCAGAACCAGAGAGTGGCAGTTATATAAAAAGCAAGTCGCAAGAATCCAAAATGGTAAGCATGTGTGTGTGTGTGTGTGTGTGTGTGTGTGTGTGTGTGTGTAAGGCAGAGTCTCAGACAGTGCTCTGACGAGCTGAATGGAGACACACCGATTCTCGTCTGACTGATGTGAACAGACTGTAAAGTCTGCACAGACATTTGTGGAGTTTGTGAAAAGGTGAAAAGCAGGAGGGAGTCAGTGGGGTGGAAGTGAGCAGGGGACAGGAGGACAGAAGGGGACAGGAGGACAGGGGGACACAGGGGGACGGGGGCGCAGGAGGGTCGACCCTGATCCACGCACCATACGTTCAAGCGCAAGGCTGAGACGATCTTCAGCGATCCTGTGTAAACCGTTTGAACTGTTACTTTGGGTTGAGAAACAGCTGTGATCAGTTTTCCCTCAATGTTCAGCTAACGTCCAACCCGGAGATACAACATGAAAATGAAATAAAACCTGCACTAATGCACTGACGGTTGGGGATCCCCTTCCAGGGCTCCCATAAAGAGGGAATAGCGCCCTCTAGGCAAAGCTGAGGCACTGCAACCTGTGACACATGGATGGTGCTCAGCTGAACGATGGGAGACATTTGATCATGCTCAACTGCTGCCTAATGAGCTGGGTTTGCCTGAGAACATGTCAGAATATGTCAGGGGGTCAGAAAACTGACCACCAGGGGGTCCCAAACCTCACTCCTGAAACGTCTCATGCAGGCGCACAAGCATGAGCGCGCGCACACACACACACACACACACACACACACACACACACACACACACACACACACACACACACACACACACACACACACACACACACACACACACACACACACACACACACACACACACACACACACACTCACCCTCTCTCCAGACCGAGGCCTCTTCTTGGGCCGTGTGGGCAGTGTGTCCTCCTTTGGATTTGTGTCGATCGCCCAGTACGAACCCTGTAAACAAGAACAAGAAATTTAGCATTAAACACAAACCATGTCAGAGCACTGTAACCACAGTGTGAAAAGAACACCTATCCGAAAAAGCCCGGCTCACAAACTTTCATAAACAAAGTTCACAAAGAAAAGTTTTCACTGAGAAAGATGTTCCTCGGAGAGGTTTAGCAGTATATGCGAGTCACTTAAACACAGACACACACACAGTTTTTGCAGTAGAGTAGCAGGAGTTGAGGAACCAGGTGTTGGGTTGGGTCGTCTTCTCCACTGCTGTCCATCAGCTGCAGCTTTCAGCTTATCAAAGTTTCAGTGAGCTCATTTGTACGCCCATCATGTCAGGAAGACATTCATGGAGCAGCATGTCTTGAGTGTGGAGAAGACTCTCCCTCTCTCCTCCCGGTCTTAGCCCCCCTCCCTGTGAGCCTCGGCAGACTCAGGTAAAACGCCGCGGCCCACCTGAAACCCTCCTTGCTTAGTCTGGGCTTTATCGATTGGTCCAGCTCAGGGACGGACACAGAGGTGTTGGGTTGCTGGTCAGGTCTGTTCTCAGATAATCAGGTAGAGAATAGCACACCTTGGTATGGGGCTGCCGGTATCCAACCCCCCTTATACCCTGACTGAATAATTTATCTTTGCATTCCTCCCATTTAATTTATTTTTCAATAGTCCTGCTCATCCCTGGAGCCAAAGGCAACAACGGCTCAAAAAGTGAGTCAAACAGAAGTCTCCAAGCCATCCCTAGGCCAGGGTTTTATTTTTAAATATTTCATATTACATGTGATAAAATCTCAATTGTCATGAGATGGCAAGACCTTTGAAAGAACTTTGTAAACAGGGAGATTAACTAAGCACGCTGCATTTTCTAGACTGCAGAATTTACATTTAGAAAATTAACATGTTCAACAAACACTACCCTATAAAGCCAACGGTTTAGGAAGATCCAGTTGGGCTGAGCAGATTTGGAATACTGTGTCCCCCATGGAAAATGCTCGCTCATTATTTTAACACTTGATCACTACCAGAGTCATTTATCCAGCTGCTACGACGGCGTAGATGGAAGAACATCGCAGGCCGAAGGAGCCGCACAACTCGCCTTAAAACACACGGACAAAAGCAAAGTGGGGAATGGCCGAACAAAGAGGCGGAGCGTCATCATCCATTAGCGACGGCAAACTAAGCAATCAGCCACCAGAACGTGAACAAACTCCTGGTCACGTGCCGCACGCGCTCTGTAGCGGTCAGCCAGCATCACAAACAGCAGGAGAAGAGGACGCTGCTCCCAAATCACTAATTACACATTCAGTGAACTCATCACTACTGAGGCGTTCATCACCAAAATGCCATTAGACCACTGCAACTAATGAATGGGTGCAAACCTGTGTGCTAACTTGGGCGAGACACTGAGATTGCATGTAAAGGAACGATGCTGCGTGAACCTACGACAGACGATCTGGAAATTTCTAACAAAACAAGGCACGAACAATCAATCCAGTCGCCGTCGAGTTATGCCAGAGGCGGGCGATGGAGTTCTGCTTTACAGTAAGCGGATTAGACGAACACGGCTCCTCGACAAATCATGTACCCGGCACTGAGAGATGACCTCATCAGTCACTGCTAATACCCGTTTCAGGATCACCTCTGCAGCTCCCGCTCTCAGAGAGATGAATCTTTACCGTATCGTTACGCGTCTCGCCGCTGCCGGCGTCGTCCTCTTAACGGCATGCAGGCATAATCACCCCAAGTTCTGAAGGACAGCTCAAGGTGAGCACCAACGACGCCAAGCGCTGCCTGGTTTAAATGAGATCCACACGCCGCGCTGACAGGGGGGTGCAGACTGGCTAGCATCTCTGTTCATTAGTTAAAGATGTTCCAACACAAAGCCCATGGGATGGCAGTGTGTGCCTACTGTAACTCTTAGCTCCATCCCCAGAGAGGGGGTGACCACACACACACGCACGCACGCGGACACACACACACACACACACAATGCAAAAGAGCATTTACAATCTTCGTAAATATATGACATTAAAACATCACACAGGACTCACAATTAATCTGTTAAGAAAGGGATTATACTCTTGTGTGAAACATTGTTTAACATCATTTAACACCAGAGACAGAAAAGCTCTCGATACACTAAGCTTTTCCTGTCAATGAGCTACGTTACATCAGGCTGCTGAGAAAGAGAAATAACTGCACCCCTAATAATGTTACATTTAAACACACCCTTCTGTTACATAAAAAACATACTCCTACTAACTAATGTTACTAATGTTATATAAAAAACATACTCCTACTAACTAATGTTACTAATGTTATATAAAAAACATACTCCTACTAACTAATGTTACAAATGTTATATAAAAAACACTCCTACTAACTAATGTTACTAATGTTATATAAAAAACATACTCCTACTATCTATTGTAATATAAAAACATACTCCTACTAACTAATGTTACAAATGTTATATAAAAAACATACTCCTACTAACTAATGTTACTAATGTTATATAAAAAACATACTCCTACTAACTAATGTTACTAATGTTATATAAAAAACATACTCCTACTAACTAATGTTACTAATGTTATATAAAAAACATACTCCTACTAACTAATGTTACTAAAGTTATATAAAAAACATACTCCTACTAACTAATGTTACTAATGTTATATAAAAAACATACTCCTACTAACTAATGTTACTAATGTTATATAAAAAACATACTCCTACTAACTAATGTTACATAAAACCATAACTAATATACTCCTACTAACTAATGTTGGTGATATTACATACATACATTCAAATTTGTTGTTCGAACGTTACATTTTAATACATCCTTAAAACCAAAAGGTTCACGGACATCAAGCATCTCGTTTGGCTGCTGCCAAAAGCGCAGTGCATGCTGGGACCATGTTTCCGGAATGAGGGCTAACTCCAGAGGACACGCGGGCGCTATCTGTCCAGCCTGGGTGTGGAGTAACTGCTACACTAAGAGGGCCTCGCTTTCTGGCAGCCTGCTGGAAAACTGAGGTGGTGTGGTTTATCATCTGCCCCACCATCTCTTTGAAAGACATGCTTCTGCTACTATCTCAAGCTAGCAGCAGGCTCCATATTCCTAGCGTATTACAATATTGATGGAACATATCAAGAGAGGCACGCATGGCTTTGAAGTTTTTCTTTAGGGGGGGAGGGGGCAAATTCCAAATTGAACATTAGGGATGCAAGCTTGTTGGCTGTGCATTCGGCATCGAATCCATACAGCAATAGATTATTTTGTATTTAGTAGAGCAGCTCCCAGGAGTGTCAATATCAGAGGATTACAGCAAAACATGAAATTAGCATTCAGTCCCCATACTCTCATATGTCTCAGTATCACTCCTTATGCCTCACTGTCTGTGTCAGAGAGAGAGAGTGAGAGCTGTAGTGTGAGAGTGTGAGTGCTGTAGTGAGTGAGTGCGAGAGTGAGTGAGTGCGAGAGTGAGTGCGAGAGTGAGAGTGCGAGAGTGAGTGCGAGAGTGAGTGAGTGCGAGAGTGAGTGTGTGAGTGAGAGAGCTGTTAAAGAGTGTGGACAGGGACTGGAGAGAGAAAAAGACCAAATTTGGTTGAACCAATTACAGATTCCAATGAAAGTTTCCTCAACATCTGTGAGCCACAGTGTCTGTGATGGAATACCGATGTGTTCAAAGCTACACGCACATTTACCATAACGGCGCAGCGAGTTTCATGGGCTTCACAAGCTGCATTAGTCGTACGGCACGTCGTGCGGCTGCCCAACACAGGACGCTGTGCTGCCCAACACAGGAAGCTGTGCTTCTCTAAACCCAGGAGAAAAGAAAAGCCGGCATCCCATCGCCACTCTCACTTCCCACTGCCGCCCGTGCCCACCAAACCAACCGCCCACACGCTCATCACTAATATTCACTTTACTGTGCTAAAGCCCTATTCAGATTTAAAGTGATTACCATTGTGATCCATAGATCTAATCCGCTATGAAAGGACCGTGAAATATTTATAGCCTGAAAAGTAATAAGTGGGATTCTGTTCAAATTAACCTAAGAGGAACGTAATAAAAAGCAGGAAACACCAATCACCTGTGCAGGAGCCCAGGCCTGTGCACCATTAAAGGAGGAAGAAAAACGAACCTGCTTAATGCAATGTGATTTCTGTCTGTTTGGGTGGTGAGATTAAAACAGTCTGGATAGTCTAATGTGTTCCTATCTTGTGCTGGCCAGAAGTCACACTAGCTGTGTTTCACTTGGTTTAATTTTAATCTTAAAATTAAAAGCAATGCTGATGGGTTCTGATCTGGGTTGTGATGCTTTAATCCGGCTATCTGCTGTAATTCAGGCAAATTACACATATACCATATGCCTGACGGATTAACTAGTGAAATCCCTTACAAAGTACATTATGGAACCTCGTCTGCCAAAAACTACTCCTACTCAAAGGACAAAATAAAACTAGTCCTGTTCTGCCTGCATCTGCTACAGAGAGGGTCTGGAACCTTCTACACAGGGGAGCGCCAGTCTGGACAAGGGTTCCTGAGGCGAAGCACAGCCCGGGCAGAGCGCAGAGTCCCGGGCAGATCACTCCGCCTCACGCTCAACTCTGGGGAGCACTTTCACAACATTACTGCAATCAAGCAACTCTCTCCCTCTCCCTGTCTGCTCCACCCCCAGAAGAACACAGGTATTTCCTAAACACCTGAATCTGCAGTCTGCTCTCACCAGAGAAGCATGCAATGATATGAACGCACTGAATCATTGGGATTTTATGTAAAAACACGATGGCTTGATATTAAAAATAAAACAGCACCAAAAAAAAAAGGAGAGGAGATGTGAAAAAGTAAAGATGGAGAGAAGACGGAAAAGGAGACGGGAGAGAAGAAAAGGCCTGTACTAATGAAGCAAAGGACATCTTACCTTTCCTGGGTCATCTTTGGAGCGAGGCACTTTGAGAAAACACTTGTTCAGTGAGAGATTGT
This sequence comes from Brachyhypopomus occidentalis, assembly GCA_020368025.1. Taxonomy (NCBI): domain Eukaryota; kingdom Metazoa; phylum Chordata; class Actinopteri; order Gymnotiformes; family Hypopomidae; genus Brachyhypopomus; species Brachyhypopomus occidentalis. The sequence continues at coordinate 4,931,459 of JAGXOD010000024.1, read as the reverse complement.
GCCGTATTGAGTTCTGTGGGAGGAGAGGGGGAGAGAGAGAGAGAGGAATAAGTTTAATAGGTTAATGAGAGCCCAGGCTGTGCGAGTCAGCGCCAGCACAAAGCAGTGCTCATCTCCTCACAGTGCGTCCTCGCCCACCACACAGCAGGGCCACGCGCAACGTCCAGATTCACGACGCAACAGAAAGGAGCAAGGCTGAATTATACACGCAGGCCGCAGCTTTTCAGCGCCGCGACATTCACCTCAGGTCCAAAACTATATTAAAGAGATTTATCTTCATGCGCCTCCTCAGAAGTGGCCCCAAAACGGGACTCTCGAACGTGGCAAAATTCTAGAAGAATTACGAGGGGTAAAAGGGGTGAGAAGCCCTGACTCGTCAACTTTCAGCATCATTAGGGCTAAAAATAAATGCAAAGATCTTTGAAATCTCTTATGGAAAGAAAACCCAACGCCCAAAAGAAGAAAAAAAAAAGTATGAAAGAAAATGCCCACCAGAGATATAAAGTATCTTTTTATGGAGAAACCCAACCCTATAACCCAGCGCCACTCTATGGTACTTAAACGATCATCAAAGGTCTACAGGGGGCATGATGAATTATGTAAATCAGTGTTTAACTCTTTCTAATGTGATTCCTTAACGAGCCACAGACAGTTCATCACTCCTGTGGGCATGAAGCAGCAGGCAGACGCGTCCACTGGGAGGTCAGGCCGTCCTTCTCTGCTCCGTCTCTGGGCGACCTCGCCACTGACCAGACAGGTCCACGGCATGCAGAGCAGATATGGCAGGGAAAGGCAGACAGCGGAGAGACGCTCGATAGGGACGCATGTGAGGAATAAGGAGAACATGAGCATGGGAGTTCACGCCAGGCTGATCTACAGCATCTCTACAATGAGGCCAGAACACTGATCCAACAGGCACGAAAGCAAAGGGATACAATGGCATAAATAACTACAATTAAGCAAGATGAGATTTATTTATGAATCACTCTTTGAACAACTTGCGCTGACCAAAAGTGCCACATGCAGAGTTAGTACGACTCCACCAGAGAACACAGAACAAAAACAGGTAAAAGCACAGGACATGAAATGAGTCTTCATTAAATGAATCATCTCTAAAGAAACAGAACACAGATGAGTATCCAGAGATACAACCCAGGCTGATGAGTAACAGTAGGAAACACCAGTGGGGTGTGTGTGCAGGCTGGACAGGAGCTCCACTGGCCTGCAGCACCTCTACATTTCAGTCGAGCACCCAACACAACTCAAAAGCACTGCTCACAACTCAATAACAACTCAAAAGTACTGCTCACAACTAAAAAGCACTCCTCACAACTCCAACAGCTCAAACGCACTCCTCACAACTCAAACGCACTCCTCACAACTCAATAACAACTCAAACAGATAAGGTTCCGAGATCAAATCTGTCCAGTTCACATCAGTGTGTTTAGGTCTAAAAACACAATAAAAAAAGCAAATGTGAAGCAAAGAGCGCTATGAATGACACTGTTGGGGCCCAGAGATGTGCAGCGGGTGTGGAGATGCCTGTCGGGCGGTTGGCTGCACGGCTGAGGGGGAGGTCAGGCACACACACTCTGCCCCACCAGGGCCTTCACCACACACACACACAGGCCTGTCCTGCACAGAGCATTACTACACACTGCCCAGCAAGGAGTGGCCCTGAGGAGGGGAGGGGGTCTCAGAGCTATGGGTCGTGCTGGGGGTCCCCACGATCACAGTGTGGTGTGTTCATGTAGAGGAGACAGTAATGGCGGACGGGTGTTATTGAGCGCACCACTCCCACAGGTCACGCTCGCGCTCACAGACACACACAGGCTCGCGCTCATGGACACACACACGCAAGCGCCGCAATTGTTCAGATCGCTCTCTTCCCAAGTCACAGGTGGGTTCTGACCGCGGCGTGAACGATCTCGTGGGTTTCTTTACTGGGTTGGCAGCAGCGTGCACTGGCCGCTGTCTGATCACGTGTGCGAGCGCTTGCTTCCACCTGTCCGACAGCGGTGCATGAAGGTCATGCATGCATGAGGGGGAAAAGCCTCCTCTGTTGTGAGTGTGATGAAGTATTAACGGCGTAACGGGCTGCAGGCCCTCTCCGCTCACCAACGTCAGTGACAGCTACTTCACATCGTCTGCAAGGTCACAGAGTTGCGCGAGTGAAGCGAAAGGCTTCATAAATTTTTTTTTCTAAAAAACAACGTCCAAAAAAAAACGGAGGAACTTTGCTGTGTCAAGACTGAATGGAAATACATCTCAGAGCTGTCAAATAAAAACCTGCGAGCAGCTCACCCTGTCGAATACATCACTCTGCACCGCTCAGCCGACACACTCGTGACTGATGGTGCGTTGCTGCGGAGACAGGGCGGCAGGGGATGGAGCGGGTGAAGAAGCGTGAGGTCCGGATCAGCACCCGCTCGTGCAGGACGGGACGGGATGGGGCGGGGGGGGGGGGGTTGCGTGGGGAAATGGCCCCGACACTCCGAATATCCGGGCCGCCCTTGGAAATAGCGCAGTGGCAGCCGGCCACTCTCTACTGCCCCCTGCAGGCTCGGCTCTGCAGTGCTGGGGGTCCGGTTCGCTTCCTAGGACCAGGTGCCTGGTGCTGCCGTGAGCTGAAGGGACAGGAGTCGTCACTGGTCCCTTTGTGGAGGCTGGAGGTGGAGGTGATGGAGGGGGCCTGCTCGGCCCACCAGAGGATCTGCTCCTCACACAGCTCCACGCTGTGGGCCACACACCACCAAATCCAGACTGACATCACCACAACACTGGGGTGAAACTCATCAGCAAGAGGTTTTGGGGAAGGGCTGCTCAAGGTCCAGGTGTGTCCAGGTGTAGGCTCTGAGCATAGGTAAGAGGTGATCTCATCCAAATTCACCTCAGAAATGTATTATTTTAGAGTCAAACATACTGTATTACAAAGAGTCAAACCGACAAAGAGAAAGACAGGAAAGACAGAGAGAAAGAAAGGCAGACAGACAGACAGATAAAGGGCACTAAAATGGCATTTTTGGTGGAGGTAAAAGCATCAGGGAGAGGCATCAGGTCAGACCACACAAACTGAAGCAAATATCTTTACTGCACAGTTAAGCACAACAGGCGGCCAACCCTGCCGGCGCGCCACACAGAGCCTGCTGCTCCAGTTACACGCAGCGACGGGACAGAAGCATCATGGGAAAAGGTGAAGTCATAACGTCACAACGTTTAACTAACTAAATAAAATGAAAACCAGGCCTTGTCAACCGAACGCAGAGTGGATTAAAGAGCAGCGGCAAACAGCACAAGGGCCCAGTCACACGGAGGCACGCGGATTTATGGACCTGCAGGCACGATAAAGAAACGTCTCCTCTGGCGCAAGGGAGGAGGTGTTAAGGTGTGTCCGTGTGCTCAGAGGAGTTCGTTAGAGTTCTTTATTGCCGTGGTGTTGATCTCAGACAGCACCCAAAGTGCCCTGTAATGTTATGTGCATCGACTCAAAGACTAGTAAGGGTTGTAGCAGTTTTAAATGTTGATGCGGTTGGAATTAACTGTTGGGTTAAGTCGTCTGGCAAAGGACCAGTTCATGATAGACGTAGCCTACACAAAGACAAGGCCTACACAGAGCGCAGTCTTGGCTTACACAAGCCCTACACAGAGCGCAGTCTTGGCCTACACAAGCCCTACACAGAGCGCAGTCTTGGCCTACACAAGCCCTACACAGAGCGCAGTCTTGGCCTACACAAGCCCTACACAGAGCGCAGTCTTGGCCTACACAAACCCTACACAGAGCGCAGTCTTAGCCTACACAAAGCTGAAACTAGGCTGGGCTCTTCCATGGTCGTGGAACACGAGCACAAGCAGCTGAGTGCAAGTGAGGGAATGTAGCATGCAGGCGGCGTCTGTTTGTGACGGGTGTGGGAAAACGCAGGGCTTGGCAGTTTCCCGTCAGTGGCGGATGGGGTGTGTGTGTGTGTGTGTGTGGACAGGGACGGAGAGGACGTCAGCGCCGACTGAAGCTGCTCCCACCCCATGTTTAACAGACATGGCCCGCGAGCAAAGGTGCCGCGCTGGTGTGTGAGCGGCTGTAGCAGGGGGATAATCCACTTACAGCAGCATGGAGAATCCATCACCCCTGGCCTCACAGATGAGCGGCCTGTGATTGACTGAGAGAAAGTGGGAGTCGATAAGAGCGAGCACAACGACGCCATCCCATTCCCCGTAGACATGGCTGGAGCGAAGGGCCAATCAGAACGCGTTACACTCTGAAAGATTGGACCCACCCCACCCCAAGCGCAAAAGCCAATGCCCTCTTGTTGGTCTGTGTGTAGCACTAATACAGAGCAAACCCGACCCGAAACACAGCGCCTGCACTGCTGCTCAGCAAAACTTCACCACAGCCAACTCGACCTGACGGAGTCCACAACTGAAAAACCACAGAGGGGAGAGAATGTTTTTCTGCTTCTCACGAGTCCATTGCTTCTCTGAGGTTTACATTCTCCTGAAGATCATTCTGCAATCCAACGCATGCCAGTGTGAAAACCATGAGGAGCTCACATGCTCTCATGCTCTCCCCACTGTGACAGAGGAGCTAGTGCTCATGATGCAACACTACAGCATCACACGGTTCCAGTTACATTAAACTGGAGAACTACAGTAATTAAACAGTCAAGAATGTCCTATAAAATGAGATGACACTTTGGGGAACAGACCAATTTGGTGTTTAAATTAAACCCATTTTTCATGTAACTACGTTCGTGCGTGTTTAATTTAGGACGCTAATAATGTACATGACGGAAGCAGGAAGTGGCTGTATACAGGACTGAGTAAGGGCTGACAGAATGACATCCATGTGGTACGGTAGGGATGTTATCACTAACCCCGCCTCACTGTACAGACAGACAAAGGAACCTTTGATGGTGGCGTCTTTGAAGGCACTGAGTGTGATGTTGAAGTTCCTGGTCACTGTGCAGGAGAATATGGCGTCCACTCCTGTAACACCCCCCCCCCACCCCCACCTCTCTTGGTTGAGCGTCTGACTTAATGAAAGAACAGACTCAACAAAAACATTTTTCATAAAAAAAAAAAACAGTATGAGGATATTAAGAATATAAAATGTTCTTAAACGAGGCCCTAGGTGTGCGTGTGTGTGGGGGAGAAAGTGTGTGTGTGTCAGAGGGAAAGACAGAAGGGTAAGAGAAGGGAGAGAGAGAGAGTGAGTGAGTGTGTGTATACATGAGAGAGTTAATGCACTTAAATAAAAGTAGAGAACAGTTCAACCACCAACATACTTCCAGTGCCTTCAAATCAACTCTGCCCATGGATAAACTCAAGTATTTGAGAACACAATTATTTGCCATGTTGTTGAAATTCTCAACAATGCTCCACTGCTTTTACTGACAAAATTCCACAGACCAATTTGGAAACCTTTAGTATGGCGGTTTACACACACACACACACCCCTTCCATGTCCTTTACAGGCAAAAATGTGAAAAGTTCTTAATGGAAACCCGTAAAACTCTATTCACAAATGAGTTAGCAGGGGTTCTGAGATGCACACAACAGTGTGGTCTATTCACTCAGAGTTTCATCCAGAGACAGAACGCATTCCACACCGAGGGTGCTTACTGCGCCACGGATAACCTCAGACCCGCGCCGTTTTATACAGCCAACCCACTCCGCAGTTTTCAAAACCCTCCTGTATCATTTTCGGGATGTGTTCAAGGCTGCAGCGTTCACCTCGGCCCTGCGTTCACTCCGCTCCCTTTCACTCGCCACAAGCCTTCACCTGAGGGTTTAAAAATGCCCCAGGGAAGAAATGTGCGCCGTATAATGGTGAATGACAGGGAACACAATTATAAAAGAGACAGGAGCCATGTTTGAAGCGTTTTTTTCGTCAAAGCCCCTCCACTGCTGTGCTATTCCTCGTTTGTACTATAGAACGAGCTGAAAACGACAGGCACGGAGACCCTGGGGGAGACGAAAGGCTGTGAACACACTAGCTCAAACTTTCAATCAAAACAAACAAAAACAAAAAACACACCTTCACGCTCAGTATAGTCCAGACAAAGAGGCCATAAGAGGGACCGTTTCAGTTGGATGTTGACCTCTGTCCTCCTCTGTTAATGGAATCAGGGATGATCTAGAACCCCGACGCTCACACGGCGTAGCGTCAGTGAGGAGACACGCAGTAGCTCCCTTACAGCTTCATCACACTTCAATCTGATCATTTCACAGCAAAAGGAGAGAGGGAGAGAGAGAGAGAGAGAGAGAGAGAGAGAAAGAGAGAGGGAGATATAGAGAGTAAGAGAGAGGGAGAGAGAGAGAGAGAGAGAGAGAGCAGGGAGAGAGAGAGAGGGGGAGAGAGAGAGCCTAGACAACTGCGAGATGAACACGGAAAGAAGTTCCGCGCTACAGCTTAGCGCCCGTGTCTTCACACAGAGGCAACAGGTCAGCCGGTTTAAACCAGCCTAGATAGTTAGACAACCCTTTCTCTGAATCTAGTAAATATGATCCAATCGCAGTCTCTCTGAACCGGCCACATCTAAAACTGGAGAGGATGCCCGTCTCCCCGTTTACCCTGCCTGAAAGCGTTTTGTGGGCCCTCGGTTCTAGATAATCTGACGAGAGCTTTGCGTCGGATCATCTAGTCCCTCCTCTTAATAACTGGCCAGCTCAGAGAAGTGGTCTAACCAACCTGTGACAGGAGCGTTGTGAGGCCAGCCTAGACACCGCCTCCGGCTGCCACCGCACAGGAAGCCAACACACACACAGCGCACGTATGTATCTAGACATGTGCGTGCATTGTAGGTGTACAGTTGGAATCTACAGCCCATCTGTTGTCTATCTGCGCTACCCCCCCCCTGCCTTCTCAGGACCATTGCTGGCTGGATATTTTTGGGTGCCAGACCACCCTTAACCCAGCAATGGCACTGACACATGTAAAAATCTTCAGCAACACTCCTGTGCCTGATAAACTTACACCGGCTCAGCACCCACTAGGGTAAAATAAATAAATAAAACCACACAGTGTTCCCTGTGCCGGGATATTGGCTGGTGGAGAAAGATTTAAAAAAAGAAAAAGAAGAAAAGGAGAAAAGGGTGGTGAGTTAAAACTGAGAACCTGAATTGCACAATCTTCTAAGCCATCATGTGGAAGGCAGCAGGCACACACACCCACCGCCCCCAGGGTTCATCAAACACCATCGCTGGAAGATCCAGTGATTCACATCCCTCACTCTTAAAAGTTCATCTCCACATTATAAAAGTCACAAAATTACAGCATCAGTGTGCAAGACTTCCTGCTTTTGATCTGCATGGTAAGACTGGAAACGGTGATTTTTATCTGTGCATCGGTGCAACGTCGAGACTGAGGAGAACCGAACCATTAGCGCTCAAGCCCGGGGCTCCGAGACCCCAGCCAGCAGAAGTGCTCCTCAACCCAAGACCCTTATGCTGACGGGCCACGTTTCAGACCCGAGACCCGTGTTGAAAATAAGCGACAACGTGATCATTTGGGTTCTTTCGTTAACACATGGTGCACAACAGCAGCCTTATAACGCAGTAAAAATAGTCGCCTTCAGTTCGCTGGCATTCAAGTGATCAAGTCACAGTGCTTTTGTAATACATTGCCACTGACGCTGGTCTGAGACAAATGAGATTTTATAATAAAATAAAAGGCTTAAATGTGACAATTACAGACGAAATGGCAAATCAGTTACTCCTGAGAATATATGAAAGCCACATCATACAAACACAATGCACAAACAGGCTCTCTGCGTTTACCACTTCATGTCATAAATAGGCTAATTATGTGCGAGTAAACCGTGCAAAGACACACAGCAGTGTGCATTTTAATTGGTCAGCCTATAATATGAAATACACTTGCCAACAGGGAGACGGCTCACAGACCCAAGAACAGCGGTCAGCATCCCTGCTCCTGGGATCAGCCTTTGTGTATGTATCGGCTCACAGACCCCAGAACAGCGGTCAGCATCCCTGCTCCTGGGATCAGCCTTTGTGTATGTATCGGCTCACAGACCACAGAACAGTAGTCACCAAACCTGCTCCTGGGATCAGCCTTTGTGTATGTATCGGTTCACAGACCCCAGAACAGTAGTCACCAAACCTGCTCCTGGGATCAGCCTTTCGTACAGGTATCAGCCCACAGACCCCAGAACAGTAGTCACCAAACCTGCTCCTGGGATCAGCCTTTCGTACAGGTATCAGCCCACAGACCCCAGAACAGTAGTCACCAACCCTGCTCCTGGAGATCTGCCTTCCTGATCCAGCCATTCAGGGGTTTGAAAAGGCACTGATTAGTATAACGAGGTGTGTTTGATGAGGGCTGGAACAGAAGTCTGCAGGACGGTAGAAGATCTCCAGGAGCAGGAGAAGCACCTGTGCAGAGCGAAGCAGTGTTTGCTAAACGCTCCTCACATTGATCATCAACCTTCAGTTTCTTTTTAGCAAGAATTGGGAAATATTTGATGGACATGAGCGAGGGAGCATCAAAACGCTGGTTTAAGGCCAGCGTCAAAACAAAGCCATTACAACACACACACACACTCAGCAAAAACTCTTGAACCATCTACCAATCAGAGATGAGGACCAAATTCAGGAGGGTCACCAACAAAGAGTTTGGAACGGCTACAGCGCATGAGTGGCTGATGTAGCATGCGGAGAAGAGGCTGCTCTGCTGGGCTGGCACAGGTGCCCACACGCCTGCAGCTGTGAGGGTTTCCATTAGTCTTACAGGTGCTTAAAACGCCAGTCAACAGCCACTAGTAGTGCCAATGAAGCTAATGATGGGTGCAGGGGTGACGGTATAGCGTCCGTGCACACGGTACAGCCAGAGCTGCACTCCCTCCTGCTAGCGCAGCTCTGCAGAGAGCACAGCAGCAACAACCCACTTTGGAAACACAACCGTAAGCCTCTCTGAAAATGCCATGTGTCCACAGCCGTAGTGTTTCGTGCTTCAAGCGCATGGCCGGGCACCAAGCGAAAGCCCTGGCTTCAGACCTCAGAGACTGACGCGGCCAGTGTGTGTGTGTGTGTGTGTGTGTGTGTGGTCGTGACTCCGCAGCATCACTTGCCCCGCGCCATTTATAGCACGCGGTGGAAAAAACCACGGAGCGGTGGGACCCTGCGGAGCACAAACTCCACCTTACACCACCCCCCTGTGTACAAAGCGGGGGAAAGGTAAAATACCAATAAGGGAGGTGTTGGGGGGAGGGGGGTGCTGAGCTTGGCAATTTGTATTCGGTTTACCACTGATTTAAAAGGGAGTCCAAGCCCCCTCTACAGTCCATTAAGAAAGTTAATGCAGAACTGTCAAGCACACTGACCCATAAATAATACATTGCAGAGGTGAGGAGAGGGCAGACACCCCTCTGCTCCCCTTCACCCCTCCAGACAGACACGCCGGCCCTCTACAAGGCCACATTAATTGTCTAATTCAGAGGCAATTAGCTGGTGGTGAAAGGCTGTGGCCCTGTGGCCAGCTGGCCCTGATAAGGGGGAAGGCAGCCGTGGCGCTGGCAGCTGAACAGTCCACCCTGGACACAGCTGGCTCAGCTGAGCCTCCCCTCACCGGTCCCCAGCGTCACACACACCACATCACCTTGAGGAGGAAGGGGTTTCTGCTTAGGTAGCTTCTGCTGCATGTCATTACCATCCCGTATTCCAGCACACACACACACGCCCCCCCCCCCTCGCTTTTCTTTTCTTTCTTTCTTTTTTTAATAGGATGTTTTGTTCGATAAATTAGCAGGAGAAAAACCAACGCTGAGGACGCTGACATTGACGAATGGGGCGATGGCGAGTGAGGAATTAACGTGTCATATCTGCGGCTGGTCGGCGTGGCGATTAGCTGGAGTGATGCTGGAGAAGGCCTGTCGATAGGTGCGGGGAGGCAGCGCACTACTGCCAGTCTGACACGTCATCCATCACGGGGCCCCGGGCCTCCGCCCTGTCTGCACCACCACCACCACCACCACCAGCAGCACCAGCACCCCAGAGACCGCCGACCCCTGTAAGGACACCGGACCTCTGCTCGCCAGCGTCACTCCTAGAGTGCCCTCAGGCCAATGGGGGACAGCACCCCCCCAAAAAATACACGGTTTGGTTTCAGCGAAGAGGAGGAGGATGATGAAGAAGAAGAAGAAAGCCTAACTAAGCTCGGGCCCTGCGTGAGGATTTTTCAAACGGATGGGTCGTTTAAGTTTCCCCTCTGTGCTTGTGAGCTACTGAACATTTCGCTCTGCATACGCTTGGCCAAGGAACACAGTGCCAAGTCATTAGGCTTCAGAATCCTCCTATAGCACACACTATACACTACACACACACACACACACACACACACACACACACACACTACACTACACACACACACTACACTACACACACACACACACACACACACACACACACACACTACACACACACACACACACACACACACACACACACACACACACACACACACACACACACACACACACACACACACACACACACACCTATCCCCTGCCCCCAGCACACACTATACACTACACACACACACACTCCTATCCCCTGCCCCCAGCACACACTATACACTACACACACACACACACTATACACTACACACACACACACACACTATACACTACACACACACACTCCTATCCCCTGCCCCCAGCACACACTATACACTACACACACACACACACTCCTATCCCCTGCCCCCAGCACACACTATACACTACACACACACACACACACACACACACACACCCCCAGCACACACTATACACTACACACACACACACCCCCTGCCCCCAGCACACACTATACACTACACACACACACACCCTCCCCTACCCCCCCCCCACACACACATATCCACACACACACACACACACACACTATACACTACACACTCCTATCCCCTGCCCCCAGCACACACTACACTACACACACACACACACACTCCTATCCCCTGCACACACTATACACACACACACACACTATCCCCTGCCCCCAGCACACACTACACACACTATACACTACACACACTATACACACACACACACACTCCTATCCCCTGCCCCCAGCACACACTATACACTACACACACACACCACACACACACACACACCAGCACACACTATACACTACACTACACACACACACTCCTATCCCCTGCCCCCAGCACACACTATACACTACACACACACACACACACACTATCCCCTGCCCCCAGCACACACTATACACTACACACACACACACACTCCTATCCCCTGCCCCCAGCACACACTATACACTACACACACACACACTCCTATCCCCTGCCCCCAGCACACACTATACACTACTACACACACTATACACTACACACACACACACACTCCTATCCCCTGCCCCCAGCACACACTATACACTACACACACACACACACACACACACACCCCCTGCCCCCAGCACACACTATACACTACACACACACACACACACACTGGCTAAACTGTCGTGGCCCGTAAGGTCAAAGAGTGAACAGCTCTGGTGCGGTCAGTCTTAGTCCAGACCAATGTCTCATACTGCATTGGCCTGGGCTGCTAACCACCCATCCAACCACGTCCACTAATTAGTACTGAAGTGGGCGGGTCTGAAGGTGCTGGGTGTAACCAATCACAGCAGAGCTCTGAAGGATGAAGCCAGGTCGAAGGTGAGGACGACCTCATTTCTGTCTGTCTGTCTGTCTATCCATCCATCCATCCATCTAGTAATACAGATCAATTTAACAACTAAAAAAATCCATTTAAACTTTTTTTTTTAATCGTTATTAAAATTATATACATACACAAGATCAATCATTTGTTTATCTACTCAACCCTCACTGTGACTACAGCCACACCACATTTACGAGGTCAGTTCAGAGTTAAAGGCAGATTCCAAGGACCAGGTTCTATTTATAGCAGGCAGAAATGCACCATGGCTCACCGGCGCGCTCTCTCTCTCTCTCTCCCCCCCTCTCCCTCTCTCTGGGGGCCCAGCAGCGGTGAGAGGCCACACCCGGGCCTTCCCAACCTCAGTTAATGAAGAGACAGCCATGCTCCTCAAATGAGCACAACTCCCCACTTGTTTACTTTAATGAAATTCATGCCTACCGCTGACGAATTTGAAAACACACTGCAAAATCTGAAATGCGGTCAGTGTGGTGAACCAAAAACAAATATCTTACAAAAAAAAAGAGGGCAATTTACTGAGGGCAGAGGGGAACCAATGAAAAGGCAGGCATTAAGGAGGCTATGTAAATGAACCAACGGCGCACAGCCATAGGATCAAATCTTAAGACTACTTCACCCAGACCAGATCTCAAGTCTCAGAGAAGCGGCAGCACTTTCGTCCCTTCTCCCTCTTAATCGGAGGCGGTCCGTGCTGCAGGAGCAGAAGTCCAGAACCGTCCAGAGATCCAGCCCCTTTACATCTTACGTTTTCACTGGTCTGGATTTCAGACAGTAGAGTCGGCTCAGTTTCAGCTTCCCACAATGCTTTGCCAGTAGATCTGTAGTGCAATGGCAAGCATGAAGTTAGCTAGTTAAGTACGCTGATACACCCCACACACACACACACACACACACACACACACACACACACACACACACACACACACACACACACACACACACACACACACACACACACACACACACACACCCCGTTAGGTTTTACCGTGATTCCTCCATGTAGCCGGTATACACTGGAACAACATATCATTTGTTCTGGTACATGGTGCAATCCCCAACAGCACAGCAGCAGACAGCGTAAAGTCACTGCCAGCTAGCACCACTGACAATGATCTGCAGCAGATCCCTGTATCTCTAGACTGGCACCAGTCCAACCTGACAGCAACCCACCAGGAAGACCTGAGGTATTTATAAAAATAAGGAAATAATAAAACACACATACACACCCCACACATGGAGAAGGCCACATGGACTCTTCAATGCAATAATTAGTGGGCAAATGCATAAGACGATTGTCTTTAAGCCTAGTGCATGTCTGTGGGCATATATACATTATACACCAATGGGTTTTATATGGATTTTACACACACCGATTCTATTCCCAAGGTTCACAGTTATGCTTGATTTGAAAATATGCTACAGCGTGGTAGAATATTATGGCAAGAATGGAGTGTACACCCGTTTGCCCTGTATCCATGGATACGGATGTGGTGTTGGACATGTTGGATCCAGCCAACCTCGTGTTGTCTTCACCTTAGCTGACGTGCTGCCCTTCTCACCATTAACTCTCCAGTTCCTGCATTCTTATGTCTTCCTTGTTTCTGAAGTAACAACTGATTAAAACACTATGGCTGGACGTTTTAACTAGTCCTGCTGATTAGATAAAAAAGGTAAAAGGTTTGTTTGCTTTGTTTTCCTTTGATATTACTGTTATTTTCCTTTACTTATAGCAACAATGGATCAGCTCCCAATTTTATCTTCACGTTGTTTCCTAATAAAAAAAATGTATGAGGGGGAGGGTTTGCAGAATATGAGCCCTGAGTTAGTGAAACACAAACAGGTTGGGCTGCTCTATAGACCCTTCCCTACAGACCCTCCCCTACAGACCCTCCCCTACAGACCCTCCCCTACAGACCCTCCCCTACAGACCCTCCCCTACAGACCCTCCTCTACAGACCCTCCTCTACAGACCCTCCCCTACAGACCCTCCTCTACAAACCCTCCCCTACAGACCCTCCCCTACAGACCCTCCCCTAGTGTCTGCATGTTTACCGCCCTGGCCCAACAACCTGGCCCTGCCGTGGTGCAGCAGCTCAGATCATCATCATAATCATCATCATCATCAATGCTGCCACAGATTAAATGTACACTTGTAATAATGCAACTCTTGAATAAAACTTCATATACGTGATATTACATGTGCACTAATGTGTATGAAAATGTCAAAACTGGGAATGGATATTACAGGGAGGACATTACTGAAACTTGCTAAGTTAACCAAACTTAGTGTGCCAGTGTGTCTTGGTTTCACTGGATTTTAAATCTTTCACCAGACCTGAACACTTTTTTGTGCGTGTTAGGTACTCTACAGCTGTCCATTTGCAACATATCTAGCATGTCTGCTTTCTGTGGCCCTTGGTCCAGCGTGGGGTCAATCAGGGGTCAACCAGCCTGCAGCAGAGGTCAGCAGCTCACGGCACCACCAGGCCCTGCTCCGCCAGGCCCTGCTCCACCTGAAGAGCTTGCTGAACACCTTCTGCCATCACGTCAGTGTTAATACTACTATTGTGGTCGGACACTTGTCACTGCTGCATGGCATTAAAGAGTGGAGTTACTATTTATGCATTTATCGTTTTCAATTTCAAAAATTTTCCAGATAAATATAACAACAAATATTTGCAGTTTCCCCTGGTTGTATGAGCATATAAACCTGCCAGTATTTACCCCTATACCAGATTTATAGAGGAGGAAGACATTTAATTATCAAACTAATAAACAGCAGCAACAACAACAAAGTCATAAGCTGAAGCTGAACTCCAAACCTCCCTACCGCACCATCACCGTCTCCCTGGCAACGTTCACCCCCCCTAATGTATATCTCCAATATAAATAAGAAAGTTATCCCAAGTCTGGTTACATTTTCTTTGAGAATTGCTCACATTAAATATCATAATTTCCATTGAGGCTGTTTGTGTCATATGCCTAATCTCTGGTGTATATGTGCTCTTCCACTTACACAAAATTAGTCTGGTTGCTACTATAACTCCTGAGAGAGCTAGCCCAAACCCTGCTTTAGAGACTCCTAATGGTACCAGAGACGTGTCTCCAAGGAGACAGACTTGCGGAGACGCGTAGAGACTGTCTGATCCATTTCTCCTTTATTTTTAGAACCTCTCTCAAAAAGGTAAGCACAAGTGGACATTCCCGCACTGAATGCAAAAAAATATATACAAAAAACAAACAAAAAAACCCACACACACACACAAACAAAACACGGACCTATTTCTGTTTTACTTTTCCAGAATTTATCACTCTGTGTTAAACCCGTTTTATAAAGTCTAAGTGGTGTGTGGTACAATCTATGAATAAAGCTCGGTTGACAAATTGTGGATGTCAGCCGATGGGGTACGGTCTGTACTTGTGTCAAACACACCAGCAAGACAAGCATTCCTATTGGTCAGAAAGAGCAGCAGGACAAGCATTCCTATTGGTCAGAAAGAGCAGCCACAAGGTAGCAGTTTCTACCTTGTGTCTCCTGAGACTAAATCAGAAATAAATGACAATAAAAGATGTTGAGACCTCACCGAGTCTGCAGAAGAGATTATCTAGTTCGTTAAATTTATTGTTAGCAAGAGAACACAAATTAACTTTGGATAAATTTCATTTAAATTGGAACTTTGGATAATAATAATAACAGACAGAGAGAGAGACAACTGCTGTGAAATGAGTTTCAGCCCAATGAACACACAGTGCAGGATCTACATCAACCCCACCTCTGCAGTTTTGGTTCTGCAGTGACAGGTGCCTGCTTGATTTGTGACTTCCTAATGGTATTTCTGGTTTATGAGATTCTTTTTCTTTTTGTAGAAGTTCCTTAGATGACTCTCGGTTCATAATTTTAAATATGCAGGAAGGGTGACCTCCTCTAGCTGTCTGTATTAACAGCACCTCTAAGCTGACAGACCCAAGGTCAGAGGACACTGGGGTTCATGATCTCATGATATAAGCCCCTAGAAAAGCCGTATACATTTTCAGTACCTGCCTCCCTTTCCACAGTCATCAAAGCACGTACATATAAACCTTGGAAACGTACAGCTACCAAACCTCTACCCGAACCCTCAAACAGTCAGCGCTTCAAAACCTCTACAAGAGAGAGGGGGGGAGAGAGAGAGAGAGAGAGAGAGAGAGAGAGAGAGAGAGCGCTGTAAGACTGCAGCTGGTACTACCCAACTGAGAACCTTAAAGATGTTAATGTTTCAACATGCTATGAGATACAGAAGAGCAAAGGCGTTACCGCTTTGTGTGAAGCACTGACTACACAACGGGGCTGATGATGAGCCAGGATCAATGAATGAAAGATAAATGTTTGATGTTCAGCACCTGTGTATAACACACATCTCTAAGAAGGCTAGCCTCCCCAAAAATCTTCTTAAACTATGTAACGCTTTGGTAAGTTTGACTAGCGCACAGAAAGAGAGAGACAGAGAGAGAGAGACAGAGAGAGAGAGAGACAGAGAGACAGACAGAGAGAGAGAGACAGAGAGAGAGAGAGAGAGAGAGAGAGAGAGAGAGAGAGAGAGAGAGAGAGAGAGAGAGACAGAGAGAGAGAGAGAGAGAGAGAGAGAGAGAGAGAGAGAGAGAGAGAGAGAGAGAGAGAGAGAGAGAGAGAGAGAGAGAGAGAGAGAGAGAGAGAGAGAGAGAGAGAGAGAGAGAGAGAGAGAGAGAGAGAGAGAGAGACAGAGACAGAGAGAGAGAGAGAGAGAGAGAGAGAGAGAGAGAGAGAGAGAGAGAGAGAGAGAGAGAGAGAGAGAGACAGAGAGGTCATAAGCAATGACAGTACCACAGCCCATCAAACACCACAGTGAAGCGATGTGTACAGGGCAGCTCTGCATCCGCCCGCCCGCCTGTCTAAATTCTCCTGGGCCGCGTCAGCGTTGCGCTCGGAGCAGCGTGGCGAGCCGCCGTGGCTGCTAGGCTACCTGCGCCCGCCGCCCACCTGCTTGGAGCGCGTGCTGGGCCCTGAGTGGGAGGGGGGGCAAGGTGAGGCTGGTGGGCGGTGAGCCCAGGCTGGAGCGTCCTGACACGGGAGCCGCGTCTCGCGGCAGAAGCCCGACTGGCTGCAGGATGAATCACCACCACTCCTACCACAGAGACAGACACTTCTGCTGCCACAATTAAAAGCAATCTGGAGGGGAGGCAGAAAGAGACTTCGGAGCTAAAAATACAAACCACAGAGCCTAATAACTACACGGTGAGATTTTCAGGTCTCATGTTCTGTGTGGGGACCTGCGTTTAAAGACGCTAAGGGAGGGGGATAAAAAAAAAATAATAATAAAAAATCAAATAAATAAAAAGACAAGTAGATTTTCTGTGAACATTTACTGTACCTCACCTCCTGCATTATTCAGTATCAGCAGAGCGTTTAAAATTTAAATGCTTGCTTAACGGCGTAATGATGATCCTGACTGGAGGAGCATATGGAGGAATCGGGGAGACGAGGACTAAAGCAATTTTACATCTCGAGACTCCAAGCATGGCAGCTCAAGCTTGGGTGGAGAGATAGGGGAGGTGGGGGGAGAGCACCTGAACCACCACATTTAAATAACGGCTACGGGAGGCAGACGGGCGGCTGCTCCGCTTCCGTGCGAGCAGGAACACTATCTCCAAAGTAAATAATGCCCTGAGGAGAGGGAGAAGCAGCTCACCAAAAATCACTTAATCAAAAAATAGCAAAGGGACCCCCGGGCTGCCGTTGCCGGGCTGGGCCGGCTACCCGACGACGGTGGAGCCCACCTTTGATCTGTTTAGGTTGCTGGCTATTTGCATTTCATAATGAGATCTAGAAGCTGGGTCCCCGGCTCCTGCAGCCGTGCACGCCGCCTCTCAACCGCGCCGGGTTTGGGCTCGGTCAGCACAAACGTGTATCCGCGGCAGCCTGAAAGGTCGCCGCCTGCTGCCGTGGCGATGACGGTGCGTGTTAACGGCGCGTGCTTCTCTTTATTTTGTCCTTTTGCTGCGTGCAGGTGCAGGTGCAGGGGGGGGGAGCGGCCGCCGTGCGGAAGGAAGAAGCATCGCAAACAAACATCTCAGGCATGTGCCAGCCGGTCCAGAGATGCTCGGGATGGTGCAGGACAGGAAGTCCGCAGCGCTGCCGCCGTTAGTTAGAAATCTGCCCAGTGATTACCGCACAGCACTGTGGATATTGGCAGGAGGAGGGGCTTAACGGCCAGCGTGTCTGATGACAGCTGCCTTACAGCCGTACTGTGCAGGCCCCATATCGGTGACCTAATCCACAGCACACACAGCCACCACAGCCTCACGTTTCCAGAGCGGCCAGATCAGATTACCGTCTTTGTCTGCCCTGGGATTATGGATGTGTTTAGTAAACACAGAGCTGAAACCTCAGAGGATAACACAAGCTTTTACATGGCCCAGGACCATGATAATCCCCCCCCACCACCACACACACACACACACACACACACTCACACATTAAATGACTCTAAACGGAGGTTTAGACCTGTTGCGGTAGGCTGTTCACACACACATTCACACACCTCACAGGAAGAGCAGACAGACAGAAACGTTCAGGGTCAGGTGGGCTTTGATGACTTTAAACTCATTAGAAGCAACTAAGCCAGGCCTGCCAGTGGCCCCTGGTGGCCCCCGGTGGCCCCCAGCTCCTGCTCCTGAGTGGCTCTGCAGCATTAAGAGACGAGTGGGGCGGACAGGCGGCCGTGAGTCGCTCAACCTGAGAGGCCGAATTAATCACATTTGCAGCCTTGTTCGGGGACACTCCAGAATAAGGACTGGACAACCAGCGGTGTTGGGCAGGGTCTCCAACACAGGAGGTCTAGTATTTACAAATGCATACGGGGAGAAGAAAAAATCATACTGTATAAAATCTGAGGATTTTATAGAAATAATTGTAAGTGATCTTTTTTTGACCATATGCAAATTTATTCTGATGGAGATTCTATACATTTTAGGAAAATGCTGCTCGTGTGAATGCACACGTGTGTGTGTGTGTGTGTGTGTGTGTTCTAGCATCTTGAATATAAAACAAAGCCTTACACAGCCCATATCACTGCAAACCACGGGTTCTAAAATTCATCAGGCTGCTCAGGAAGGGAGCTGAATGCTGGCGGACACATCTCAGACACCCCCCACTCCCCAATACTGCATTAATACATTTTGACCTTGATGAATTATCTTCTCTTATTGACAGCACTTATTGATATTTCTTAAAAGCGTGGGCTAATGGAGTTCTATTGAGATGATTAAATGAGCTTGCCGCCGTCCGGATTAGCCCGGTCTCATCTCTCCGGTGCAGCCTGCATTATCATACAGAACAGACGCGTGCGTGCGCAGGGTCGTAAATTCCTGCTGCTGACATCTCCAGGGGAACAGCGGTGCGGTGACTGCACCTCGACCTACATTCACCCCGACCGCATGCGCCCACGTATGTGCCAACACGCTGGCACAGCACTGCCAACAGCTGAGACACGGCACACGCTAGCACAGGGCAGCACACGCTAGCACAGGGCAGCACACGCTAGCACAGGGCAGCACACGCTAGCACAGGGCAGCACACGCTAGCACAGGGCAGCACACACACAGGGCAGCACACGCTAGCACAGGGCAGCACACGCTAGCACAGGGCAGCACACGCTAGCACAGGGCAGCACACGCTAGCACAGGGCAGCACACGCTAGCACAGGGCAGCACACGCTAGCACAGGGCAGCACACGCTAGCACAGGGCAGCACACGCTAGCACAGGGCAGCACACGGCAGGGATGAGCGCACCAGCAGGACTCTCTACCTTGCTACAAAAACCCTTAGTTTAGGTCATTTTTAATATAATCTTGTTCTGGTAATTAAATGTGCAATCACACAGACACAGACACACACACACACAGCCATCCCTCTCTGTCTGGGCTATGGTCTGCACCTCCTTCGCATTACACAGGCAGACACCATAGCTGGTCTGTCTGCCTCACGCGTCTAGAAGTGGGCACCTTCAGACGGAGCAGCGTAGTTTTGCCTTTGATTTCAACCACCTTCGGGTAAACAGCACAGCCGCTTCTACATGCACAGGAGAGAGAGAGAGAAACACTCCCCCAGTTTACATCTGTCTCCCTCAGATCACGTCAGGAAGGTTTGTAACACAAGAGGAACTGACATGTCCCCACAGAATGAGATTGACAAGCTGATGAATTATTAATTGAATTCTATAGATTTCTCCCCGTAAGCACTTAGTTGATAAAATGTTAACAGACAAAAACGTATTCGGTCTTTCCCATCATGGCAGTATTCACACACTAACACACACACACACACACACACACCTACAGTTGGGTGGTATAGCATCCATCAAACAAGAGTTATGCACACAAGTAGCATTTCATAGAAAGGCTATGTAGAAACACTCAGTCAGATCAGGCTGGCGCTGGTGAGGAATGCAGGAGATGCTTTTAGTCAACATGAGACGGCGGAATCCATCTGACGTGTCGGTTCACAATACAGACCAGGGACGAGAGGACATGGGCGCGCGTCACACTGGGGACTGCGGTGTGAGGGAAGATTTAACTCTGGCACCTCCTGGGGAGATGGCGCTAGGGAGATGGGAGAGTACACACACGCTCGCAGCAAGACGATGAACCGAACCGAACACAGAGCTAACGGTTCATCGTGCGACTCGCGGAGAGCCATAATACTCCCCTGACCTCAAACACACCTGTCTGGAGTCACGAGCCTTCACAACATGGCAGCGTCCCCCCCCAAAAAAACGCAGCTTCAAAAGCCGTAGCACATGTTGAGAAAAGGTACGCGAGAATCTTTTTAAATAATTGGCAAAGACAAGGCTGCGTGTTGCACTGCCAGAAGCATTTCATTTGAGGTTTTGATTCAGTGTTTATCAAATTGGGGGGGAATAAATTGTAAAAATAAATAAAATAAATTATGGCAACAGTGTCTTGGTGATCTCTGAACTTCTATAAGCTCGTGCAGCCTTGTATGGACTGATGTAAACATCTGCTTCACAGGAAGAGGGGTATGACACCGGGAGAGCCTGGGACATGTTCTCCTCACGCTGATGCTTCTCGCGGATATGAACCGCATACGTCTTGTCTCGACTGCAATAAAGCCGCGGTACCAATTCTATTGGCAATAAATGTCAACTGATTGGAAAGCTCATTCTAATATCAATTTCCATCTCCGCTCTTTAAAAGGCAATCAGCATGGCTTCATCTCTCTATATCACATGCTCCTTCAGATGATGACATGGCAATGGCTCTCTCTCACATAATGGACTTGTATCAAGGCATCTGGCATGAATAATACAATCCGTGAATGGGAGATTTTTGTCTACGGCTCGTTCGGATAGGTCTGCCTCTCTGAATATCAACACTTTCCACGCTCACATTTCTGTCTGCAAAACAGCCTCTATTTTCTCCTTTTCTGAAAGACACAAGAGACTGTGTCAAATATTAAAGCTTATAACCAGATCAGAACACGTTTTCTTCACAAAATGAAAGTGATGCTTGTGAATCATTCTCTACCTTTATATTTGCAAAATAATCCTCGGCAAAACAACTTGACAGCATAAGAAATGAGAATAATTTCACACGTTAACCTTGGCCGTCTCCTCCTGCTTGAATTCAAGGCTGATTTGGTACACTGATTGCATTTAAGTGGAGGGGATGTCACTTGCACACATGCAAATGTAACAGACAGGCAGAAAGTAAATAATGACAAATAATTTAGTGGGAGCCATGTGTGCGTGTTCCTCCTTACCTTCCAGCCGCTGCCCGCCTCCCGGTAGTAGGGGAAATTATCACAGATCCACTGATAGATCTCGCTCAGGGTCATTTTCTTCTTTGGCGAGCTGTTGATGGCGAAGGTGATGAGGCTGGCGTAGCTGTAGGGTGGCTTGCCGTCCTTGTGCTGCTGAACCTCGTCCTGGTCCAGCGTGGTGTTGGGGTCCAGCAGCGTCTTCTTGGCCAAGCCCGGCCCGTGGGCGTTCTGGGCGTCTGCCTTCTGGATGGCGGCCCGCATGGTCAGCTGTGGCAACCAATCCATGGACGTCAGACTGCTCTCCAGCTCCGAGGTCATGGTGGCGAGGAGGCGGGGGATGGGCGGGGGGGGGGGGGGGGGAGGGAGGGGGAGGAGGGGAGGGATCGGGTGGTGCCGGCGGCGGAGGTGGGCAGAGGACGGAGCCGTGAGCGGGAGCTCTCTCGGGTCACAGTCCAAGTGGCGTAGCGGCTTCGAATCGAACCTGCAGAAAAACAGCGGGGGAGTCGGTTTACTGCACAGCAGCGAGAGGCGGAGGGGCCCAGAACCCTCCCAGCAGACGGAACCCTAGTAGGCAAAGCTCGTCTGGCTGTCGTCACACGGTCCCTTTAATTAGCGCACAATAACGAGCAGCGCTGTGTGTGTGTGTGTGTGGAGTGGCACCCTGGCACGGGCGCTGGGCTGGAGGACGACGCCAGGCCCTCAGCAGCGCAGGAAGCCTTGCGAGCCGCCAGGGCAGACGCCACACGCTCCGGCTCTCTGACTCACTCCGCAGCAATCTGACCCTGCAAACTCAGTAAATACTGGGGAATTGTTTTCACAACTGTCAGCCAAATGGAGGAATGCCTCACCAGGAATCCTGATTCTGCTGCGGGTAGTAAACCCCTACGTTCCGCCCACCCAAACACCCACAATCCGGTCAATCGCGACCGGATTGTAAACAAGGCCTGGAATTGTCGCTGTGCCGAGAGCTGTGTCCACGATCGCTTGTTCCAACCTATGACCGCGCTCCTCGCCCACAAACAACCTTGCGTTTCGGGCACCGTGCCCTCCCTATGCCTAGAATAGCACCAAGAACGGAGGCCCCAGCCCGGGCACACGTGCGCAATCAGACGCCGTCATCAAACCCGACTCGGCGGGAGACGCCAGCAGATCGCTCCGCAGTTCAAGTGGAAGCCGCAGCAAGAGGAGTATTCCACGTAATACTGTGACAATCTGAGCATTAAAACACCTCCAGGTCCTCAGGGGACCAGAGATACACACTCTTATTGAAATTCCACAATGGAGGAAAGAGAACGAGAGATTGAGGTAAACCACTGAAACTTGATAAATGAGACTGCTATGACAGACACTCTTACTTTCCACCCATCATACTGTCGTTTTCACAAAAGGCGAGTCGTGACCCTCTAATGTGAAAGGTGTTTCATGAAAAAGATGAGGGTCGGAGGCAACTAAACCCTTTCCACAATGGACAAAACCTACAATTGTAACGTGTGACCTCCACACTGGTGAAAAAGAAGGTCTGTGAACATTTTGTAATTAAATCAAAGTCCTGCAGGGGTGCACACAGCCCCACCTCCTGCTCCTCCAAGCAGACTCGCAGAGAAACCAATCAGATCATGCACAGCCCACTATCAGAGCAGTACAAGGACAGAAACCTGAACCGACTTGCAAGATTCCAACTCTTGGCCGATTCTTCCCTTTCAAGACGGTTTTAGAATTATTTGCTCATCGACGTCATCCTTCAACACGACTCCAGCATTTAAACATTACTGCGTGTAGGTGTTTTAACAGTCCGGTCCTTACCAAATGGCAAATGCAACATTTGAAGGAAGCCTGTAGCCCTACACACTCCCACCACGACTGGCCATTCCAGCCCCAGAGCCCAGGGGGAAGCCTACAAAGCACTGGTGTCTTAATTAGTGCACAGAGGCCTGGCATGAAAGCACTGCAAGCATCTCCCCTTATTAGTGCTGGTGGCTGGTTCAGGCCCCATAACGGACCCCAGCTGCCATGCAGGGGGTGGGGGGCAGAGCCAACGGGTGGGCGGAGCCACGAGGCAGAGGCATCGACAAGGGGGTGGGGGCAGCCCCTCCAGCCAGGCAGGCAGGCACCGGGCTGACAGGGTGGACCGGGTCAGCCCACCGGAGCCAGCAGACCCGCGGGAGCGGAGCACGAAGCAGCAAACATGGAGGCCTTTGATGCCGCCGCCGCTCACGCCGGAAGAGAGCGGTGCGTTTGAAAACATCGGGGGTTCCTCCCCTCCCCCTCGTTTCTTCCAAGCCCAGACGTAGGCAATGGTTTTAAGGTTCTGCAATTACACATCAAGTTGCGCTTTGCGATTATTGCTGATGTATTACATCACCTACCAAGTTACTAAGTATGTTGCAGTAAGACTCTGAAAGCAAAGCATCGATTCTTATCATGAAAAACTTTCATGTCACTG